>WTSP01026654.1:11578-25868 GCA_025331215.1 Actenoides lindsayi | reverse complement strand
AAGAGGCAGCCTGTGTCCCGTTTGCGGGGCTGAAGTGACAGCGAGACGTTTGAGCACAAAGGGGTGAGGGCGGATGGCACCCCTGCTGAATGCACTATTAGGACTGTACTAAGAACGGTGGTAGCTGGGCCACAGAAACCGGTACTCAGGTACGCTCATCAACACAGAGGTATTGCCAGGTTAAAAATAAGATGCAGATGAAAAATATTTATGAGGCAGCAAGCGGATGAGAAAAAATGCATGCAGTCATTGCAAAGACAGGCAGCGCTTATAAAAACGGGCATGTAGAACAAAATCTGTTGGTATGCACATGTAAATAAATATATCTTGTTCGTAACAAGATGCTGCTTTTGACATCCCTTCCTGCTGCTCTGCATTTGTTATATATTGGTTGAAAGCCCCTGTCAGGTACACTTGATAAAAGCAGTATCAGCAGCAAAGGGTCTGTTCTTGCTGAAGCAGAAACTCAAGTTTCACCTATGGTATATATAGATAAATATCTGTTAAGAATTTTCATATCTATACAATAGTTGAGAGCCCCTGTTGGAGTAGATCTTTTGCACAGTGGCTTCCACACAGTGATTAATGTGCTCCCTGTTTTTATTTGCCAGCTGTGTTGTTCATCACTGATGATAAGAACATACCTACTCTTACTTAATTTTAAATTTCAAAATTATGTGTGGTAAGTTGGTGCTTTGCAAAATTCACTAGTAGGACTACAAAAAATAGTTTGTTTATATAAACTGATTAATGTTATTCTTAACAGCTTTAAGGTTATGTACATCTTCACCAGCAATATTTATATATACATAAACTAAAATTTTAACTTTGGATGTACAGAAAAGCAACTTTGTGCAAGTGGTCAGTATTAAGGATCATAAAGTGGAAGAGACAACAGTATGGTTGGAGGACTGAGAAGGTAAGACAGTAAAACTTTATGCTGTATCTTACTGGTTATAACCTCCAAAATTATAATGGTGCAATGCAACTCATGTTCCCCTCCTGACATGAGGGAAAGCTGTACTGCATTTGCACATAAGGCTTGCACACAACTGGTGGCTTTCACCTAACTCATTTATACTTAAAACTTTCTAAGAGGTGACCAAGGTAGGGGATGAAGAGCCCTATTTAACTCAGTACAAGCCTCCTACTCCATGAAGGCACACAAATGCTTGATGAGGATTAGTCGGACTTCATTTTCAGTTGTTTTGTTAACAATGCTGTATTAATGGCACCACTTTTTCAACTTTCCTAGGCAGCATCAAGGCATAATGGGATTTGTCACACCAATGCTAAACTGAGATTGAGCATCAGCCCTTTATATGGAATCATTTGTTGAAAGAGGAAGCCGCCCTACTGAAAGCAAGCAGTGCTTGACTGCGTGAGATGATGCCTCTCACAGTGGATGATGTCTTTCTTCAGAAATATGACATGCAAATGCAGTTAAATCCTTTCAAGTTTCTTTTTTGCAAGGCTTTTCTTAGAGCTGTTACTTGAATAACTGGGGAGAAGGAAAGCTAAATTTCTAAGGTATGTACAAGATGTCCTCCTCTCCAGATTAAGATTTGTAGCTGAATTTACTACGAAGACCATAGAGGTTGACTTTCTTCTAGCCTACAGGGTTTTTTTCCCTTCCAGTAGCGAAAGTGGTATGTGTATGCATGCGTATACGTATTGGCGTGCTGTGGTTTTGTTGTGTTTCTCTGTAGGTCCATGGTGAACTAAAACTTAACATGTAGCTGTTTCATATGGAGCAATTTTTTTTTTGTTAGAAGTAGGTAGCCTCCGAAAATGTGAAGTTGTCAATGTAAAGGAATGCAGCAGCAAAGTAAACCAATAATTAATAACTATCACTAAAACAGTAAAAAATCCCCCAGACCTGCTTAGAAAGGCAAACAGTGAACTGATTTTAATTAAGCAATAGCTCTGCAGGCATTCATAGGGCTCATAACTTATCTTCAGTGCCACACTGCTGAAAGAAGGCATGCTGCAGGTTGTTAAACTTGTCTGCTTCGATGACTTAAATAACATAGATTGAAGATTTTGCTTTATATCATATGCAGCTGTAGGACAAGGTTTTGGTAGCAGGGGGGGCTATGGAGGTGGCTTCTGTGAGAAGCTTCCTCCATGTTTGACAGAGCCAGTGCCAGCTGGCTCCAAGATGGGCCCACTGCTGCCCGAGGCCAAGCTCATCAGCCATGGTGGTAGCGTCTCTGTGGTAACTTGTTTTAAGAAGGGGAAAAAAAACTGTGCAAGGGCAGTTGGGAGAAAGGAGTGAGAGTCTGTGAGAGAAAACTGCAGATACCAGAAGGAAGGTGAGGAGGTGCTTCAGGCACCAGAGCAGAGGTTCTCTTGCAGCCTGTGGTGAAGACCGTGGTGAGGCATGCTGTTTCCATGCAGTTCACAGAGGTCAACAGGGGGGCAGATTATCTGTGTGCAGCGTGTGGAGGAGTCCATGTCAGAGCAGGTGGATGCCCATAGGAGGCTGTGACTGCATGAAAAGCCCGTGCTGGAGCAGGCACCCAGCAGGACCTGTGGACCTGCAGAGAGAGGAGCCCGTGCTGGAGCTGTCCATACCTGGACTCCACTCTGTGGAAGGGACCCAGGTTGGTGCAGTTTGAGAAGAACTGTGGCATGGGGAAAGGACTTAAGTTGGAGAAGTTCATGAAGGACTGTATTCTGTGGGTTGGACCCCACACTGGAGCAGGGGAAGAGTGAGCAGTCCTTCCTCTGAGGAGGGAGGATTAGCAGAGACCACATGTAAGGAACTGACCACAACCCCCCTTCCCTGCCCATCTGTGCTGCTGTAGGGGTAGGAGGTAGAGAAATGGGGAGTAAATTTGAGCCTAGGAAGATGGGAGGGGTGGGAGGAATGTTGCTTGAGATATGGTTTTATTTCTTATTACTCTGATTTGATTTGCAATAAATTGAGTCTGTTTTGCCTGCGACAGTAATTGCTGAGTGATCTCTCTCTGTCCTTCCCTTGACCCACAAGCCTTTCGTTCAGTTTACTCTGTTCTTTCCAGGGGAGGAGGAGAGTGATAAAGCACCTTGGTGAGCACCTGGCCTCCTCCAGCCAGGGTCAACCTACCCCCGCACCCAAATACAAATAGCTAGCAACTTGTCCTGCTTTTACTGAACAATGGTTTGAGAGTTGATATGTGATCTGTTGAGCTGGTGAGACTGCCAAGTTACCTTTATTTGGACAAGGATCAAACCTTTTAACTTGACTAAAATGATTAAATTTCTCTCATTTTAGAAGAGCACTCCTATCCAGCAGATGCACAAGATACTATCAAGAGGCACACTTCTTGAACTGACAATGATTTATTGTGTTTAGGAACATTCAATAAATACCAAGCTTTTAGCTTCAGTTTGGCAAGTGTTCCCTACCAAAAATCAGTTGGTGGGTTGGGATTTTTTTCTGTCATAAAGTCCATTGCCAGCAATGGATGTATCAGAACAAGAATTTAATAAATAATACACACAGACAGCAGTTTTCTAAACGTACCTCCTCTTAGGAAGGCATGGTACACATTTACTAAACAAATCTCAAGTTCTTCACAGAAGAAGATTTTGCTACAAGCTGTCTCTGAACATTGTTTTCTTCACCAATGCTGGTAGTTTATTTTCATGGAGTACACTATTTATTTTTGAACAGTACTGGCCAATCATTTAAAAACAAGGGGTTTTCACACTTAAAGGTAATCTGAAACATGTAATTAGTCCTGAACTGTATGCATTTGAGTAGTGTACCTCTTACTGAGCATTTCATGGCAATCCTGAATAAACATGTAAGAGAGGAAACAGCGATATGATACTCTGTTAGTAGAGGTCCGAGGGATTTCTTTCTTTGATTTTTTTTTTTTGTTATTGTTTCAGCTTGCTTTTAACCTACTGCTCAAATGTTAAAGGTAACATATTTAAATTTAACAGATTTTATTGTTTTACTTTCCATGAACTGTTATGAACCCAACTGAAGAAACTTCCTGCTCATAAGAATCCCTTTCAATTACTTTTAATTTTAATATCCCTACAAATTCCATTCATTATTAAAAATGTGTTTTTATAAAAGCATGACTACTACAGAAAACCAATTAACATAAGAGTTAATCTTGTATATTTTTTTTCCACAACTGTATTTTACATATCACCAAACTTCTGCTTTAGCAAAGGAAAAAGAATAAAAATAAATTCTCTCCCAGCTATTTACACGCAGGAATTACCCTGCTGTGAGACCAGATGCTTTACTCTACAGTCCCTCTAACCCAAGGGGTAATCTTAAGTGTATCCTTTTGTGATTTAGGTTCCTGGAAGTTTTCAGCAAACCTTTCTCTTGCTTTATCCCAGTTCTTTTTATTCTTGCTCTGGATGACCTGAACATCTTCAATTGAGGCTGGTCTACTGGTACCCAAACCTGCATGCGTCTTATGTAACTGAAGGTGGATCTGTAAAAATACATTAAATAATGATATAACTGCAAGTTAGGCATTCTAAAAAAGTCCTATTTTATAATACTGATTTCACTCCCTATGCCCACATGCCTCTCTTTAAGGCTCTAATGCACCTAGATCATACACGGACATATAAAGTACTGTTAGAATGATGCGTCAAATCATCACCTCTAAAACTATGACCTAGAGTGCTGAATGATGTTATCTGCTGCTAACATTACTGTGAAAGTACTCCTCACTGGGTAAATAGCATCTGATCTCCTTTTTGGGTAGTTTGACAACAAAAGGCATGGTGTGGCTCTCAGAAGCACTACTGCCAAAAGACAACACAACTCTGGTGACAAAAATGAGACTAACACAGAACTCGATGGCTAGTGACCTCAGACAGCTTTTCCTTTCTCATGGCGTGTCATCTAGCTTGATTTTTGTGCTAGATCAGTCCCAGAGAAAATAGAGAATTCCAGCATAAGCCCATCTTAAATTCACATTACTTAAATTTCAGTCTTCCTCCAGACTTTCTATTCAAGTATAAGATTAATTCAATGGCTAGAAGCTGTTTGTCTTGCTTAGTTTCCTAGCAAACTCAGATATTAGTGGCATTTTCTGCTGAAGGGCAAAATCATTGAAAATTTTGAAAATACTTCATTAAATCAAGTAAAAAATTACTTGAGATCAGTCCCACTGAGATTATTCCTTCCTACCCAAGACTTTGAAGTGTTTCAAGTAAATAGTGGCTTACAATTACACATTTTTCACTGCAAATACATTTATATTTCTTTTTGCTCCAAGTAAAAAATCAGAAAGACCTACCGGATCTGTCATACCACCGCCATCCTTGCCCAGGCCTTCCCCCTTCTTCCATCCCATCTTTTCCAGCATTTTATGTCCTTTGTTGCTGTTGCTGATTTCACTTTGAATAAAGTTTAAGAGAACTGATAAGCAAGAGGCAATACAAAAAGTATACTTTCTAGTCAGCAACTGAAGGGCTGAAGTGTGCCTCCATATGCTGCTCTAGGGCTCAAGTACTATGCTCTTTCTACTTCCACCAAGAGCTATCCCCTAGTGCTACCTTTAGCAAGTTCTTCAAGAATACCACTGGCTACTGTTGCAAGCCTCTGGTCAATCATCATTAAAATTCCTTCTGAACTACTTCCTTACTTTAGAAGATCCAGCCTGGGTTGGTGGGATTGACTGCACTAGGGAAAAGGCAACATGGCTACCTCACCACCAAATCATCCTAACACACATACTTGTTTCACACCTCCTTTTACTAACTTAAAAGCACTTAAAAGTTCACATTTCTTAAAAAAACCCATTACAACTACCAAAGCAAAGGAATTAAAGAGGAAGATTTAAATGTCATTTAAGAGCACGTAAATGCATGTCCTATGATAGGCTGGATTGTGAAAGAAACTGCAGGTGAAAAATCAGCATGTGCATTGCTACGAGGACTAGAGAGCAAAAATACAAATTGAGACCCTTGAAAAGTAGACACTATTGAAGGTGTCAATAGTGCAGCTGGGGACTCCCTTGAGTTCTTAGGTTGGTAAGGAACTGATCTAAGCATCCTTATTGGCAAGGTGAATTCTGTAGGGAAGGTGAGGAGTTAAAAAAAAAAGTGAAATGGACCTGAAAATACCATTTTCTAGCTCCCCATAAACATTATATACAGTTAATTCATAATCCAGCCAACTATAACCTAGTAACTAACTGATACTTCACAATCATTTTTTAAGATCACCTAGAAAAGGACATGGAGGATTAAAGTCCCCCTCTGTCCCTCAACAAACTTACATATGAACAGAAGCTGGACTGTCATCTCTCTGGAAGGTTCCTTCACTTCCAATGGTCTCTCTGCGTTTTCCTGCTCTATCTTTGTACTTTGGATTCTTCACTGCTTTGTTGTCTTCATACTCTGTGTTCTTTATAAGCAGATTAAATTCCATCAAGATGAAAGCAGGCTTTAAAGTATTTTTTTTTTTATAATTCACTGCTTCCTTTCAAAAGTGAGGCAGCTTCAGCCAATTTAATTAATTCTGAACCTTGTAACAAAACCCTATAGTTCTCTTACTTTAGAGACATACCTTTTAAGGTACGTTATTGCCATTATCAAATAATAATGTAATATTGCCAAATTAATTGATTTCATAGGGGCTGTAAATATATTCTCTCAAATCTTCTCTTCGTATGAAGAGTGAATCTCTCCATATTAAGCAGAAAACCACATGGACGTGCCACTGGCTTTTTGTTTAAACATTTGATCTGTTCCTCAGCAACTAATTCTTCATCATAGAAGACAGAACTAAGCACAAATACAGATTCCGTATCGACATTATTTTGGTAGCTGAAGAATTTGAGAGAAATGATGGCATTCCACCTTCTACAGAAATATTTACTACAACTGCTAGATAGTTGCAACCCCATAGTTGCAATAATCTCTAAACCAGAAATAACTTGAATATACTATATTGCCTGTACATTCATGTTGGCATTCTCCTATGGCAGAGCAGACTTAAAAATCTTAAAATTTTCCCTATTGGTCCATCAGTTTTTCAGTTGCTCGTTATTTTTCCTTTCCAAATCAAAGAGAGTATTGCAATTTAGTGCAAACAATCTGCAGAAATAAAAACAGACTCACCTGTAAACCATATTTTACCCGTATTTGTTTTAATGCTTTCCTCCTGACTAACTCTCTCTCTTCTTTGCTGAGTGCAGGGCAAACTGAAAGGAAGAACACAGTATGGAATTTCTAAGTAATGAATATAACAATGTTTTGAAACATAAGGCAACTGTGAGAGTTTTTGTTGTAACATTATTACACATAGATACATGTACCAAGAAGAAAAGACATGATTGTGTACTGTAGAACTATTCCCACTTGCCAAGAAAATTGTAATAAAACTGTAGTAATTACTATGTTTATGAGGTAAAGAGCTATAATAAACACAACACCATATCCCATGATAACATGGCTAACCAGAAGATTCCTTTTTCCTGTCCAGGCGAAGATGTGCTATGACTTGTCCTGGTTCACATCCATCACAAGTATCGCTGCCAGGATGTATATGAAAAGAAAGCACAGTTTCACCAATCTTCACTTCATCTCCATGCTCCAAGATGTAGGGATCACATTTTGTTTTAGGCTACAGCAAAAGAAAGTTTTGGCAGACATGTGACTTAGTTGCTAATGAACGGCACAAACTCTTGAGTACTGCTCATAATTTAGTAATTCAGTTTGGTCTCACAAATGTAGGCAAGTATTTAACTACAGTGGTTATTTCACTCTATCAACTGCAACTATAACACATTTTTCCTAGTATAAATCAAACACAAAGTACTGTAAGTGACCCTAAAACCAGAAGGGAACCAAGGAACAGACTGAAGTATACAAGCCATATAATGACATTGTTGGTGATTTGCCATAATAACAAACCAACCACATAACTACAGTTTTCTGCAATATACACAGCATTATAACAACAGGTACTCACCTGGAGAATCTGATTTCCATTAACAACTGTTCCATTCTGACTGCCTTGATCCACAAGAACATAATTTTGCAAATCGTGGTCAAAATATACTTCTGCATGGAACTGATAAATAGAAGCCTAAGTGAAATGTTCTTATTAAGCAAATACTTCAGAATTTATATGCTACTTTACAGTAAGATTTCAGAATATACTTTGAGGCCTTCAAAATGAGCTGTTCCACACCTCAGGATTTCATCTACATGAAGTGTAAATTAATGGGCCACAACAGCACAAGCTAAAGTATACTATTAAAACTATTTTCACCATAAACTGATAGAGCACTGAAAAAGTATCTACTTTCAATGTGTCAAGTATGTCTTACTTAAAGAACTGCAGGATTCACTAATAGAGCATTTTAACTGTTCTTATAAATAAAAGCCTTTTTTTCTTGCAATGTATTTTACAGCACTTGTTTTTGTTCTTTTTCAATTAAAAAAATAACAATCTGATCTTATTCTACAGCTTCAAGTTACATGGTCTTTCATATCTGAAACAGCTCCCTAAGTGCCATACTTCTGTAAATTTTACATAATTCAACCTTTATCTGCGTCTTAATGCCCCGGACTTAATAACAAACCATCATTTGCTGTTCCTTTTATATACTTCCTGATATTGAGAGTAACAATCTATTTTTTTTGTTTGTTTTGTTGTTGCAGTTCTCTATAGATACTGCTCCCACACCCACATAGAACAGAGAAAACACGACTCCTGGCCAAACTCACAAAGATATACACTGCCTACAAAAATGGGCATTGAGCAAACCAAAATATCAACTTCTATGGTTTACTAAGACTCCCAGTAAAAAACACAAGTCTGAAAAAGTGACTGTTTCAAATCTGACAAGCAAAAATCCCCTCTGTAGAGAAAAAAAGAAAAAAACCCAAGAGAAAATCTGTGAAGAACGTTTTAATTTAAAACAAAATCTCTTATCTTTGAGCAATAGCAGTTGTTACATTCAGTAATAAAAAAAATCAAAACAGTATTTTGTAGATTAGCTAGCATTTACAATAGGAATACTCCCGTAACAGTGGAGACTGACTAGCTCATTCAGTGGATAATATCTGCCTCAATTTTATTTAGCAGGATGAACAGAAACTTCTAAAGATGCTAAATCTGCAGAGTGTAGCACTGTTTTTTAACATCTCAAGTTACACTCAGAAAAAGCTAATGCCAAAGTGGTCCACAGCTGTTAACTATGAACAGTGAGGAAAACAAACCAGTAGTTAACTTTCTACAGCTGTGTCATTTATTTTCCTGCCTTTGACTCCTTATTTGCAAAGTGAAACAACTTCTTACATAAAAAGTCAGGTACCTGTGAGCTACTAAATGATAATATGACAGAAAAATAAAAGCCTCTTGGCTTCTTTATACACCCAATTTCAAATAAGTGGCTGAAAAAATCAATAGCAAGGAAAGATTTGCTTTGGAAATTGTTCAGTATGAAATACAGTACATAGCTGTTTAATCAGAACTATGATCTGGAACAGAGCAAAACATTATTTCAGGTACATGGATTTGCAGATGTTTTCAACTGTTTTTTGTTGTTTGTTTGTTTGGATGACATGTCTTTGTCAATCTACGTTTTTGTTTATTATCAGTGCTCTATTTATGGTCTCTGTTAAAGTGGTTAGCAAAACAGAGTGTTTCTTAATTTAGTGTTTCTTAACCAGGTGAAAAATTTTCCATTACAATCTATCACTGGAAGAAATTCTGTTAGATTTTTAAAATCACTATACATCACTTAAATATTTACACAGTACCCTTGAAGAAAATAAAACCTGTTGCTCTGAGCAGAACTGCAAGTACTGTTTTACTTTATGACAAAGTTCTAGCTAGCTGAAATCAGTATTTTATATACCATTAGTACTTAACAGAGTAATAAATTTTCCTCAAGTTCAATAACTAACAAACTCAAGATTCGAAGTACAGTTCTTTTCTACTGTGCATTACTCTGTGGATTAGTAAAACTCCAGTTTAAAAAAATATTTAGGTTTTCTAGACTTTGAAACCACACCAATGTTCATCTTAAATTCCCATTCAGTAAAATACTGTTATGTTTTCCTTTTTCTAACTTTCAATGTGGCTAAACCCAAATCTCATTCTGAAAGTTCTTTAAAAAAATTAAGATTTTGCAAAATTTAAAGCCATAAAATCTAAAGCTGCATTCATACACTGTTCTACCTTTCAGCAAACAGAAACAAGAGTTACCTTACTGACTCCAACTTCAGGAATCTGAAGTGTGTGCCCAACATCTTTTTCTCTGGAAATGCAAGTTATATAAATCACAACAAAGCAGAAATAGGTCTAATAAGTAACTTACAAAAAGTGTATTTCAGTTGAACCTTAATACCATGTTTAACTTGTGAGCTATTAAGAGAGCTTTCCAGGTGTAAAGCACAGATGTATATACAGAATATAAAGACTTGTTTCAGCTCCCTTCTTCAACCTATAACCTATACACAATAGGCAATGAAAATATGATAAAGCCATGCTGCTAAATTTAATCTGTGAACCTGAGATTTCTATCTGAATCTTTATTCTCACAGAAGGCCTGTAAATAATAATCTAAACTCTGCATCCTCCAGGCTCTTCAGTACATCTTGGCATCAGTCTTCAATACTGAAGTTGAATTCTTGGTAGCATTTGGCAGAATACAAGAAATGGAAGAATAACCTGCAGAGAATTTTTTTTTTGTTGTTCAGAAACACTGCAGTAGGAGGGAGGGATTTGTGTATTAGTTTCTTATATTAGGGGATGAAGAAGCAATGCAGCTAGCAAAGGACCTACAAATTCCAAGCACAACTGTCATCTGCTAATATTCACATAAATGTACTGAGAAAACTCTCAAAACACATCTATCAGCGTTAGATAAAAGCAGCTGAAAAGGAGTGAGGTTTTCAGTAAGCATGAAAGAAAGCATTAATCCATCATTACATTCATCATCCATCCTACTAGAATTTCAGTGTGTGAGGAAGTCTAAGACATGCTACCTTTTGATCTTAAATTTCTGAAGCATGTTCTTCCATTTCTAAAAAAGTTACCTTGTTGGCCCAGAAAAAAAAGAGTTTGTTTACTTACTTCCTAGAAAACAATAGTTTTCAAAGAACGATGGGCAGCTATGCTGCCATTCGGAGTCAGACACAAGTTCAAGTTGACACTAATAAAATGTCATGACTGCTGAGTTACATTAACTGCATATGCTATTATCACAGCAAGCATGACATTGTGACATGACTTAAATTTATTACTGTGGGCTAACCTAGCTCAAGAGTACCTCACACCTGCTGCATGCTAGGAGGACAAGCACAAAGAGTAGGGACTGGCAATCCTGAGAGGCTTTCACAGCTTTCAAAGCAAGGTACAGTTTCAGATATATGTAACAAATTCCATTAGGTTTTACCTTCCAATTGTAGCAGGTTTCACAGCCGTGATAATATAAAGTGATCCAGTCTGTAGAACTGGTGATCTTATTACAATTACTCTGATACAAGGAGGCCAGATCTTTTCTTCATCTGTAATTATAATAACAAAACAAAAAACAACAAACCAAAAAAACCCCACTGTTACTATCAACAAATTACAGTTTTACCCCTATAGCCCATATCTTTCAAACAACTGATGCACATTCAGCCATCACTGGACTGAATCCTATGCAACTTTCAGAAAAAGAAATGTGTAAGACCATCTGAGAGAAAACTTTGATGACACTACCATTCCAAAGGCTTTCTGACTGCAAACTGAAGTTTTGAAAAGGTTTTCCTAATTTCTTGTTATTCACATGCACACAACTGTTTAGTTACAGCAATAAAATATAAATACATTCACAAAATTTCCTAGCATATTACGAATTTACGGACCATTTGTTGTAACAGATTAGAATACAATTTTACTTTGCGAAAAGGCTGTGCCTTTTTGTTCACATCACAAACCTAATGCATATAGAACTTTGTATTTGATAATTTCTGTCCAGTGTATTTTTTAGTAGTTTTTGCTCTTACTAGCACTATGCACCACTACAGATAAGAAAAAATAGGTAAGCCTACAGATGCATAAGCTTTTTTGCCTCAGCATCTGTTGACTAATGACATTCTAACAACTGTATCAATTTTTTCTCGGATGTACATTTGCAGAAACAGTCTTCAATTACTGCAAATTCTCCAAAATTACTACAGAACTGATTATTAGAAAATAGGAGGAGAAGGAAATGTAATCTGAGAGGCTGATGGTAGCACATTTTGAATGGTGTTAAACACTGTAGGAAACTAACTTCTATAGGTTATATTTCATTCTGTGATTTGGAATATCCTTTGCATATACATAGTTATAATTTGTTGCATTAAGCTTTTCACAGCCTACTTTTGTCAAAAAAGGAAAAAAAAGAAAAAAAAAAACTTAGGAGAACACTTTTTTTGGTATAAAACACTATAGACAGATATTTCCTCTCTATACCCATTTCTTACTTGTTGCCTCTGGAATACATAAAAAATATATAGATTATTCAGTACCTTTTCACCACAGTGGACTCATCTTACATTAAGTTATACATGACTGTTTATGAACAGTAACAGAATCATAAATTGAAGAGAGTTACTATAAAAAAATTACTGTGAGTTCTGTAGTAGATACCTCTAGTTTACTAACAGACTTCCTTTTCATCTATCACTATCCTAATTAAAACAAATCTTACTTTACCACTCAGGTTTCTACACAAGCACAGGCTGTTACACCCCTAAACATAAAGTTAACTTTTACAAAAAAAAGCAACTATCTGAGCTTCTAGTGACTGCAAGTGAAGTCAACGAATGCTGGTAACATGTACCTTTTAATTCAAAGTATCTCAAGTCACATGTTTGTGGGGTTATTTTTTTTTGTTTGGGGGTTTTTTAATTATCTAAACTGTTTTCTTGCAGCTTTTAATAACGGGCTCCTGGAAAAATACAGTAATATCATACATAAAAGCCACAATAATTCACCTTCATTTTCTGAGTCTTCTGAACCAGCCGTTTCTTCACTTGTTACTTCATCCTCACTGCTGTAGTCTTCGCACTCAGAATCTGTAATTTCACCTTCTTCTGGCTCACTCTCTGTGTCTGCTGTTCTACTGTCATCTGTATATGCTGCAGTATCTGGTGTACTCTTCCGTGAATGTGAATTTATACTGTCTGTAGAAACTGACTCTTTGGCTGCTAAACTGTTCTGTGGTTTTGCATCCATTTTAGTCCTCTTTCTTATATTTGGAGACTCTTCTTCTTCAGTAGAACTTACTTGCTCAGTAGTGGAAAAGCAATTCAGACTGTTAGAGGATTTCTGCTCTTCTGTGTCCAAATCCTGGAGGGGAGTTACAGAATGTTACATTCTTTACAGATTGAGTTATTCTGAAGTCTGCTATCAGCCTGTAAGTAAATTCTTCATTAAGAAGAATTATTTCTACAATTATTAAGAAATGCTTAATTTTTCAGAAGGTTTTGAACATGCAGTCAACAGAACATTTCAGTAGAAACATTTTCTCATTCTATTAGACATGACTGAGACAATCTTCTATTTGGGAAAATGTGACTGCATTCCTCTTCTAAATTTGACTTATTCCTTCCTCTTTTCTCACAACAGAACTTAAGGTCCATGTCCTCACTTTCAAACATGTACAACAGCATCTTGACTATTTTTCAGTTTTGCTTTTATGACATTTATGTCCCTCTCTTACTCAATTCTTGCAACTTGTTTAAAACTTCTTTAATTGATCTTCATCGTATCTTCCTCTTGGTTTTGTCTTCTCATTTTTTTCCACAATGATCCAGAATATCTGGAATGCTCACCCATGCTCGCTAATGACCTGTTCTTCCTTTCAAAATTACACCTTCACAGTATCTTGATGAGAGAACTTAAATTTAATTCATGCTATCTGAAACAGTTCTACTGAGATACAATTTCCTATTGCAACAAATTTCTCCATTGAATACCAGACAGATTAGGTCATTGCAGGTTCTTCCCTTGCCACCTGACTTCATCATCAGAAACAAACGAAAGCAATCAACATTTTTTTAACTGAGAAATCTAAAGTTCCATAGTAATTTTGCCTGAGTACCTTGAAATTGTTTCTCTACTGAGGAGGACAAGAGAGGAGGACAAGAGAGGAGGACAAGGAAAGCTTTAAAGATAAATTAAAAAAACCTCAGGTTTTAAGTTATTTGCCATCTTGGACTCAGAATGAATGCATTCAATTGCCCTGAATTGCTTTTCACCAAAAGTTCTTTTTAAACTCAGTGAGACCTTGGGCAGACTTGGTGAGACCTTACTGCCGGCTTTCAG
>WTSP01026654.1:0-11478 GCA_025331215.1 Actenoides lindsayi | reverse complement strand
TGAATTGTATAAAATAGTGTAAAGCAGTTAAAATGAATTTTTGTCCATAAGTTTTCACATAAAACATTTTATATTTGAAGATACATAAATTAATGCAAATGTTAACATCATGGAAATGAAACACTTTTCAGAACTGTAAAAACTCATCAGTGGCATAGCTGTAAGCCAAACACTAGAATTCCTCTCAGTCCAGCAGTTAAGCTGTAGTTGTGAAATATTTTCAGTAAGCCAGCAAACTATCAGGAATAATCTGCAACTTTTAAAAGACTCTGTGTTTTAACTGAAGGTTAATTGGTTTGTTAAGGGTTTTTCTGTAAAGCACTAGCCCTCCTTCCTGAATCCTCCAAGTATGAGAGCTAGGTCAGAAGAGGATTGCAAAGTCACTGCCTAATGTTATTTTAAATGAGAGATGTAGTAATCCTGACAAAAGTAAGACTGCACAGTTCATATATGTCAAACACATTAATTCCATTAGAAATCTTTTTAGCAACTTGTGATTTTTGCTTTTATGAGTGATCTTTCCCAGTGTGTTTATCTTTGTCTATATTTATGTTTGGTATGCATATTAGAACAATACCTAACATACTAAGGTGCTCTGCAATGCTAAATATATTTCTTCACATAATACTGTGACCTACCAAAGTTTTTCAAATTAGATTAGTAAAAGAGAGAAACTAAATGGTCTGCTCAAATCACAACTGAGGCAAAGCAACAGATGACTGTGATGCACTGATGCCCAAGCATACTGCTCCAACCACTCATCTCTTTCTCCACCGTGAGTCCAGTGATGCTTGGTTATAAATCAGAAATAAGAGTGCTGTTTCAAAGCCTGGATACTGAAGAATACACTCTCTGTTCTGGGTTGAAAAACAAATTTTAAAAAGCACTTAAAGACAGACCAAAGATTCTGTACATACATTCTGCCAGTATAACCATTAAGGCTGTTCTCAGCAGTTTCTGTATTTTTCCCACTATTACTACAATCAACTGTTAAGAAAGGGGAAAAAAAAAATCCAAATAATTCTGTTAAGTACCAATAAAAATGTAATCTTTGCATTTAGAAATGCTTATACAAAATTGAGGATTTAAAAATTGTATTCCTTAAGAATATGGATTTTGAGCACTTAATTTCACAGATCTGTATTAAAATACACACCTTGATGATGTCTAAACATTAAGCCCAGTGACACTGAATATATTCTTAAAGCATTTCAGGAAGTCTTTACTTGTGCTGAAGAAATTTTTTTGTATTATATATGACTACTAGTACTAATACAGAATATATGTAGCATGTATGAACGTGTAACAGGTGCTGCTTGCACAATTACCTCGCCTCCATAGAGCCACTGCTTAAAAAACAGGAACTGGCAGTAAACACAATATGCAGTAAGTATGAATGACCTAACAAATACTAGCAATGCACTTCACTTCTCAGGGCAGAATATTTAACTCTTTGTCCTTAACTAATGATGCAACACACAAAGTATGCAAGTATGTGCTCATTATAACCATGTTTACTACACCAGGATATTGGGCACATACATTCCTTTGTGGTTGCTTTGCCTAAGGTAGACCTACCCTAACAGTCATATGTTGAATATGGATTGCCTGTATGTGATTCAGCTTTGGAAAAGCTTGGGTGTCTACTGGGTATCACTACATGATCCCTGGCTTTTCGCTCTCTAAGCATAAGTTGAGAGGTGGGATGAATCTGATCCATAATAAACTATTTCATAAACACAGGGTTGAGCCGGTTCATATTTCTGCATCCCTGACAAAGACAGCAAGTGAAATCAGGATTTTTATGTATCCAACGAGGAGTGATCTTGTAAGAACTATAAATCATGCTTGTGTGACTGGAACGGATGGTTTTGCTTTATAAAGAATAGGTCACAAACTAGTGGTTACAACAACCTTCTGACTGTGTGCAGATTGGTCTACTTAAATAATATACATGAATAATCAGTCACTGAAATGTTTTTAATACTTAAAATATTTAAATTTAATTAACTATACTTTTTGCTCTACTGTGACAAAGCAAGACATTATGTCTTTCAAAACGTCATTTTTTTATTATGCCTAACCAACATGCATGTTTATGCAGTGCTTCAGCATTTCTACAAATTAGAACTTAAAAATTATTGAGAGCATAATTAGCTTAATTCTAAGAAATGCACTCCTCAAACTGTACTAAGTCTATTTTATACAAAACATACAAGTATGTACAAACAAAACTTTTCAGAAATGTGTAGTCTGTTGCTTCTTGGTGTGCTAGTAGGTGACTTAATAAAAAACAACATGGGTACTCAAAGCTCTCATCTAAAGGCCTGAATACTAGAACTTCAGCACTGACTCTCTCAATTTGAAATACGAATCTGAATTCAGTATTTTACTAAAGAAACATTTTCAAACAGTTCAAAATAACTCTTTCATGCAGATGACTAAGCTTTCACTTGCTAGCACCATTCTACAAGTATTTCAGTCACTGCCTTTCACACTACACAGCACTCAAATTTCCAGTGCAAAAAAAATAATTAAAAGCTTCACAAAGAAGCCATTTTGTATACCAGTGGACAGCTCTGAAATGCAAGAAACATAAATTTGCCTTATTTAAAGAATATGCAGTTTATTTAGTCCGGACACTCTGTGTTAATATAGTGATGCCAAATATGTCTCTTCCCAAATATTTTGGAATGCCATCAAAGTTTTCTTCAGATGTTTTACTTATACAGTGCTTCAAATATATTTCAAAGTTATTTTGCAGATGAACTGATTTTGATCAAATAGCTTCAAAATATTATTAATTCTTTTAGGAAAATAGGTACCTAAACATCAACTACTAGATATTATTTTTCCTTTAGCAAAAATATCAAGGTTAAAGGTAAACATCCACGAACTAGTGTGTGTGTTGTCTCAACTCTACCTTTACCAGAAGCTGCCAATCCAAAAGAAGAAATCTTCAGATTAGCCATGGTTTCTGTCAAATGACGTACCTAAAGATGGGACGAATATCAGCAAAAAGTAAACTACACGTGATTAAAAAAAAAATTTAAAAATCACTTCTTCAAAAGTTCTAAGGGAAACACTATTACAAAAGCCTTGTCTCTCCTACAGAAGTAGCTAGGATGCATCTATAATGGAAAAGAACATGGCAGAAGTTAATTTTGAGCACCACACCGAAATAAAATTCATTAGACAGTAATTAAAGAAAAATTTGTAAAAAAAAAATTCTGGAAAAAAATGCCCTACGTCAGACCCTGCATCTAAATTTTGCTGCTTATTTTTAGTAGTCCTAGTCCAGCAAGTAGAAATGCGTGATAACTATTGCACACAGTCTATTATCCAACCTGTACGGAAGCACTAGATCTAGATACTGGGCCAGGGATCACATTATCATTTATGCCACCTTGTGCTGCCTCTCTTTTTCCAACTTTACTTTATTTAAAGGTTTTTCTTGTACAGCAGATAATATAGTATTTGTTGCCCCACTCGTTGTTTCTGGCCTACTACTACACTTCTGTAGTGTTAAACATGCCAACTTATTACTTAGGTACTACAGGTAAGATAGCTGAGCACATCAAGTTCCTCACAACAGCTACAAACTAAACTGCAACTAAAAAGGCCAGAAATGGGAAGTTAGAGGATTGGCCCAGTGACAATTTCTTTTACATTAAAAAGATATTGACTTTGTTTAAATAGAATAAGTCATTCAAATATCACATGCAAGTTTTGCAAAAACTAAATAGCTACTAGTACTGTCATACAGAAATATTTGCTGTAGTAATCTACACACACAGCTGCTAAATTTGCTTATTTATTGTATTTGGCAACCTTTAAGTAATACAAAGTATATATCAGTGCTTGCTTACATTTAATTCTTTAACTCAAAAAGAGAGAGAACATTTAGTAAGTGCTTTCTATACTTGAGGTTCTGTAACTACTGCTCCCTGTCTTCCCCCTCTTCACATGCATGTTCTTATAAAACACTTAATCTTCATCCAGGAATAATAATGTTCTGTGGCACATGACATTACCAGAACTACACCCTGGTATTGCTTTATTTACCACTACTAGTGGTTTGCAGACCAGGCCATAAACCAAACCATTTTCCTACTTGCATTTACTGTAGAAAAAGAAAGTCAAATAATTTCTTGACCCAAAGTAGGTTTTATGTAATGTTTGGAGGCATTTTTCAGGCAAGCAGCAGAATTTAATAACCAGCTGGGAAAGGCAGTAATGAAGTACTAATCTTCAAAATAATTGCTGCAACATAAATAACTTAATCAGTATTCAGGGGCAGGTTTCATTTTAATTTTGTATTTTGTTTAGTCAAGAGTGCATGGGATGGAAGGAACATGGTGAAGGCTGGGCATAAGTGTTCAGGAAAGTATTTCAGCAGACAACACTTCAACTACAAGGTTCTACTTAAAATCAGACATTTTTTGTTTTGTTCTAGGCAGTAAATAATACCATAACTAGCACGAACTAATTAGTGCCCTTATTAATACCAGACTAAACTGTACAACAATGATATTGCCAAGAAATACCAGTCATCTATGAAGTGGATTGTGCAGTTTATAAACTATTTTTTCATTTTGAGAACAGAAATATCTATCATCTTTTATTCTAATAAATCTTAGCCTTTTATTCTAATGTAACGTGTTTTTTCTAAACTAATGAACAAATTTCTTGTATGATCAAAAACCATACAAGAAAAAAGTATTTTAACTCAGCTACATAAAGCATGACAATGTGGTGATTTGTTTTTTCTATATCTAACAGTGCATTTACATAAAAGCACACTGACAAAAGGGTATTATTTTATTTTTGAAGTTTAAAGTGGAGAGTAATTGTTTTAAATTTCACTTTGCATTCTCCCTTTGCTTAAAAAAAAAAAGCCTATATCCTTACTATGACACCAGCCTTCACTTACTCTTCAAAGATACAAAGATCTGTGCATTACAGAATGTTTTAAATGTTTTTGCTGTTGTATCACTGACCAAACTAATTAATTCACAAATAAAAGAAAGTACTCAGTTCACTACCAGTAAAACACATGAGAAAAAGTGGATGTTTACCTCCTACCTTGTGACTGTAAGCTTCACACAAAAGATTTGTTAACAAGACCATCTGTATGAAAATATTTTATCAATGTAAAAAAGACAAGTAGCTATTTCTAGGATAATCAGATGACAGAAGCAGATTGTGATGGGATCCCAAAATATAGTGAACATTATTTGTTATGTTAGAGCTATATACGCCACAGTATTTCTAAATACACTTGTTGATTTGGGTCAATATGTAACAGTTCATCACAGAACTAAATTTAAGAGAATTACACTATATGCTGAAGGCTCACTCCTGCAAGCTTTTCATGATGAATAAAGTTCTGTATTGACACTGCCTTTTGAGAGTGGCAGAATGCTAACTCAGCAGTTGCACACAGCATGCTCAGAACTTGGATGCTGGTAAAATTCCTAGCTTTAACTGCATTAGCTCCCCCCTCTTAAGACTAAAGGATCATGACACTTAGTGTTCTTAAGCATCCACCTCAAGCTTTCAGAAGGGAATGGTTCACATGAAGTTTACTCAAAGAGTAGAAATTCCCACACTAGCCACAAGTTATTTAGACAATCTGTAACCGATCAACTACCACTATCCATTTAGCTTACTTTCACTGGTTGTTAAATTTAAATAGTTTCCATTTTCAAATATTTCAGAAGACCTCACTCCTGATACAAATTTTTTAAGCTCTGTACTGATGCTGCATAGCTATTAAGTAAGAGTACCTGTACACTAACATTAATTTCAACTAATTGGCTTCACTAAGGCCTGCATAATGAAATTATGCAATGCTTAAAGCAGCTTTAAAAAAAATGAAAACTAAGGAGCAGTGCAAACTAACAAAATCAATACATACTATGAAATCTTAAGTAATGAAACAAATCTGCCGAACAGTACTATATAAATTTGATTCAACATCAATAATAGTGTTCATTAAGAAAATGCTTCTTGAGGTTTAATAGCTGTGTTACTACAGAGCTTCTGGGAAATCATGTTTTTCAAGGCAGTCACTATGTACTACATGGTATGCTTTCTTAGCTCTCAGAACAGAAAGGAGGTTATGGTTTTTATTACTTAAACTGCAAGTTAATTACAATGGGCATTAAGATGTATAGTATATCCACACACTATGGAGAACAAAAATGTATTGACCAAATAAAATATCAATAGGAAAGCATAATATGCAAAGAATTAGAATTTAACAGATGTTCAGCAAATCCAAATTGTGGTAGAGATATAGTAAAATGTCAATGGAACGACCTTTTGAATAGTCACAGAGGAGGGGTGGTGTGTGTTTTCAAAATCTTCAGTCATTTTTTTTATTCATCACATGTACTTAAAAAAAAAAAAAGCAAACCAAAACATAAAGCCAAGAATAACAAAAAAACAACTCACAAGCCAAAATTCCAAAGCCAAGACATGGAGATAACACTGAATTTCACAGTACCCTGAATTCATTCTAGTGCACTTGTTAATGAGAGCTTCACTAACACTCAATTTTAGAGATCAATACAGTTGTATTGTAATAACATTGAAAGAGTGAGGGGATTCAAGTTTCCTACTTAATCACTCAACAACAAAATCATGTGAACACTAAATATGGGCTAGCAGCCTGCTGTATATGGTTTTAAGATGTTTGGATCCTTCAGAAAGTAAGAATACATCCTCTATTAAAACAAAAAACCCACAACCCATAAATTGCATAATGAAAAAAACCACAACGAACCAACAAAAAAAGCCCACAGGTTTTGCATTTTCTGTCAGTCCTAAAGTTACCTTATACTCATTTGCAGTAATCCGCTCTGGTTCTTTTCTCTTCTTTTTCACTTTTTTATCCTTGGTGTGCTGAGTTCCAGAGGCCTGATAAGACTGCAGATCCACTCGTGAATGAAACTGGTATCGGCCACTTTCCACATCGCAGTAGTAATAAATTCCAGTTGCTGGATCATAATACAGTTGATTTTCCTTTACAAGAAACAAGTAACAATGTTATGATCACTTCAATAAAAGCATTGTTCAAAGAAACACCTAGTTAACGCAGAAGCACATACCACATTTTAAAAAAACAAACCTCAAAATATACCGAGGAACTGTGGTGGCTTGACCCTGGCTACCAGGTGCCCATCCAGCTGCTCTCTCAATAACACAACAAGAGTGGAGAAGAAAATACGAAAAGCTCACAGGTCAATCCAAAGACAGGGAGATGACCATCATGGACAAGCCAGATTTGACTTGGTGAAAATAAATTTAGTTTAATTCCAGTTAATCAAGTGCTGGAAGATGAGGAAGAAAGGCAAAGCACCTTTCCCTGCCCTTTTCTCCCAAGCTATACTTCACTCCATCATTCCAAACTGCTCTGCTTCCCTATGCCTCACTGAGTGGCGCAGGGAGATGAAGAGTGGGGGCTGTGGTCAGTTCATAGCTGTTCTTCTCAGCTGCCCCTTCCTCCTCACACTTTGCCCCTGCCCAGCATGGGTCTTCCCCATGGGTTGTAGTCCTCCAAGAACTGCTGCAGTATGGGTCCTCCACAGTTCACAGCTCCTGCCAGCGGAACCTGCTCTGGAATGGGCTCTCCACAGGCCACAGTTCCTTAATGAGCTGCTCCAGTGTGGGGTTCTCCAAGGACTGTAGTGTGAATACCTGCTCCAGCATGGTCCTCTTCCACAGACTGCACGGAATTGACTCCTCTGGCGCTTGGAGAACCTCTTCCCACTCCTTCTTTGACCTCGGCATTTGCAGGGTTATTTTTCAAACCCCTTCCCCTGATCCACATTTCACCCTTTCTTAAACATGCTTTCACAGAGGCACCACCAGCTTCTCTGATGGGCTCAGCTGCGTCCTGCAGTCGAACCAGCTCTGTCCAGGAAGCCCCTGACCTCTTCTCACAGAAGCCACCTCTGCAGCATCTGACCTCACTACCAAAACTTTTCCCGTAAACCCAATATAAGAACATTTATGTAATTTAGAGCAGATATCAAACCAGAAAACATATTATTTTGTGTAATTGTATCATATACTGTAATCTATAACCCCAAACATTTGTGTATCCAACTATATCCACAAACTATGTTAAAAGCAATGGTATCATTTAAGACTTAATTTTTAAAGTCCAGAAGCATCCCTGAAAACAAAACATACACTTAAAAAAAAAAAGGTTGAATTTAAAATGCTGCAAACAGAACCCCTATTTTAAGTACTGTAGTTCCAGTGCGATTTTTAACACTGTATATACGTATTTATATACACAAATCTCATAGGACAAAAAGAAAACCTATCAAAACCTCTCTTACAAAAAACATATAGCATAAATTAACCATTATGAAATTTTGATCCCATCTGACACCTTTTTTTAAAGAAGCATTTTCTTTCCTGCAACATCAAACTATCTGGTAACTGTACTCAAGTAAAAGTATTTTGTGTATTTTCTCTCAACATGCTTTTCACTGTGGAGAAACCACTGACTTAGTTCAGCAATCCATCCTTGTCTAAATAAGTCATCTTTCAGCTCAAGTTTTTAATTTTGCAAAAGTTACAGAGCAGAATTATAGTATAACATTTCTACAAAACCAAGCAAGTTAAAGATCTAGGAGACATCAAAAAGAACTGAATGAATATCTAGACTTATATCTTAGCCCACTGTCTTTAATTCAACTGAAATAATCTGACAACTAATTAACAATCTTCCACTACTATCCATCTTCAGTAACGTGTCTTTCAAATCATAAAGTTAACTTGGATTTTAGTTCTTTGCTCACATCAACTTTTATAACTAAAACTTTTGCAGTAGATATAAAAATGCCAAGAGTTTTGAAAAGGGTCCTCACCGAATTATAGTAGAATCCAGTGCTGTGATCATAATACAATCCTGTATTTTCATCGTAAATAAACCCAGTTTGTGAAACAGCAGCTTCTGCAGCAGCTCTCAAGCTCTCCGCCAAGGAACCCTCTGGTACTGAAGTATCTTCTGATTCCTGATACCAGAAAATAAATTAGATTTTCTTCCAAAATAAACTCCAAACTCTTTAGTTCTTTAGCATTTTACAATGCCCTATTTTAAATAGAAAAAATTAGTGCTCTGTGGACTAAGAACAGGCGTTTCAAACAAGAAGGCAAAAATCTAGCTGTAGTTTACTGAGAAACTCTTACTGATTTCAGTGGGACCAAGAGTTCATCCTGTGTCTTTCGTTTTCTCCAACCTTTGTTCAAAAGGAGTTCACATCAAAAATATACAGTGAATATCTTTCAGTACATTGCTAAAATAGATTTCTGTTCTCCATTTGATTTCAGTAGCCAGCTGCTAAGGCACAAAGTCACTTCAGTGAGATGAGGCAAGTGATCCATCAGGGGAAAAAACCCCCACAACAAAATAACCATATGAACCCCACCAACACATTTATTCTCCTTACATGTTGATTCCTTGTACCAATAGAGGAAAAAAGTATATATACTTTATGAAAGTCAGCATGGTCATATCGAACATGCTCTCCTGATAAAAAACATCACGCTTCCAGGCTATACAGGACATATGTTTTAGAATGTGAGGTTCTTGTTTGTTTGTTTTTTAAAACAAAACCCCACAACCATCCTCCCCCCTCAAAAAAACCCAAAGAAAACAAACCACAAATCTAGGAGTATCTTACAATTAGAACATATTACAAAAAGAACTAGTTTCAAAGCAAAAGAATGCAAAAGTTTGTCTGCTATCATCAGCACCGGATCATCACAAAAAATCATTTCATACAATGACATCAAGACGAAAAGCACATCCTTTGAACAGAATGAAATAATAGCAGAGTGCTGACTTCAGAACTGGTAAAATTTCAAACAGTTCTATAACCTGTGAATTCTGGACAAGATTTTCCTCTTCTCCACCTTCTGCAACTTCGGTGCTATCCATCCTTGAAGGAATATTAACATCTGTCTGCGATTCTTCTGTGGAATTACGCTCAGTGTCTTCAGTCTCATGATTGTGCTGCACTGGCAGTTCAGATGCACAGTCTTGAGTATCGGCGTGATTGTAGTAATTTTCATAGTAGTAATAATCTGCAGGGGGGCGGGAAGAGTTAAGTTGCATAAATTAAAAAACCCCAATATTTTACAAAATGCTGTTTAAGAATCCTAAATCTTAAACTGGAAATCTATGCATGTAAGTAGTCTAATGAAAATCAATTATTAGTTAGTGCCTCTGCATTTAGCTTACTCTACTCTTACTGAACAGATTATGTCTTGTTTTATTTAATGTACTTTAAAAATTGGTAAAGCATGTAAGTGATGTGTGAGATTACTATGTAACAGATGACTATGGCATGAATACTTCCACAGTTCATGCTACATTTTATCCTCTTCTAAAAGGAATGTCTCGAATACATAGGAAATGGTCTGAAAGATATTTTTAGTGTACTAAGTTTAATGCAGCTAAGGATACAGATGAAATGTATTTTATAATAAGAAAATTTCAAAATAAGATACCATTCTAGATGTCTGTTTAAGCAATCACCACCCTCTCTACCTGCTTGTGACCACGCAGAATAGTCCTCTGTCTGCACTTCTACGCTAGACGTAACTTTCTCCTTCCTATTGTTGACTTCCTTAGTCAGCTCTTCAACCTGAAAGAAAAACAGCATGTTACAGAATGCAATGCTGCATTTCAGGGGTCTACAACAGCAAACCGCATCAGCCTATTTTACATTATTTTACATTCTCTAGTTCAAACCAAACATAATTGCATCATAGTGTTTCAACCAATCTTTGGCAGAAGACAATTTTCTACTTGAATGGTCGGCATAATGAAAAACGTAATTTCTGCTCACAGAGGGTGTAATACTAAAGGCAAGCACTTGAGAGGAAAAAGAAAATCTTAACCAAGGTTATTTTTAAGATGCCTACTCTGAAAAATTTGATTTCAAGCAATAACCATTGTGTTGTGGTGACAAACTATGGCTTTTACGAAACTTCCCTGTTTTGCCATAAGCATCCATGGGACAGTTCTTCCACTCTTCCTCTACTTCACCTTGTTTATTGAACGTCTTCTGCTAAAAGTAGCTTTTCATTCTGACTGTGAAAACAGCTTTGTGGCCGAGAAGGCGTTATCGTTCTCCCTCCCCCACCTCCCCACCGAAGGGCCAAACGTTCAGAGTTGACTTGGGACTGCAAACTAGAGTCAGCAGCTGCAGCTGCAGCTGCTGCACTTTCTCTGGTCGCTGAAGGCCCCCAAGGCCAGCAGGAGACCCCTGTGGGCTCCGAGAGACACGGGACCCGACAGCCCGGGCGGAAGGGGCACACCAAGGGTGGGTCGGCGAGCGGCAGGGCGGGCAGCGGGCACCCCGCCAAGAGGGGGGGGGTGACAGCAGCGGTGACGGGGGCTAGGGGCGGCAAGCGCCGCAGGGGGGAGAGGGGTGGGGGGCCTACCTGTCT
>WTSP01026651.1:0-23080 GCA_025331215.1 Actenoides lindsayi | reverse complement strand
GCAAAGGCAGCCACAGCTCACTCACCTTGTTCACCAAGCAGGAGAAGGCGAGAGAAGTGGATGAGGGAGCCTGCACTTGGACTGCCTCTTATACTGGTCCAGACCGCCCCAGGCCCACAAGCACCCTTTGCTCATGTCATCTGTTTGCCAACAAGCTCATCTCACATGCAAAGTGCTCTCTACTAATGAGGGACGCTTTGATTTGGTACTTACAATGCTCCCTCCCCATTTCCCTGCTGCTGGCTTCCCCATTCCACCCCAGAGCCTTTGTTTAGGTGACATAATTGGGGATCAAATTAATTTAATGGACACCACTGTTGATTTGGGTAATTTAGATATTTATGGTGCTCTCTTTGGAAAGCAATGCATTTTTTCTCCTCTGTCTGTCATTTTAGTCACTGGCTCTTCTTTCTCAGGGCCATTTACAAATTAGAATGATGCAAGGCTCTGCTCAGACTGCTATGCAATTGGAAAATTTGCATGTTTTGTGCAAAAGTAGTTCCAGGGTTTTTTTTGCATTGCAGTTCATAGGATTGCTCCATGTATTTAGTTTGAATCTCTCAGTGAGAATGAAACATTTTTTTCAGACAAAAAGTGTAATTCAGTCACATACCCTGCAGAATAACAAATTTTTAGTTTGTCAGTCGACCATTAACCATTTTATTTCAGAAACCGCATCATGGTTTGTCACTTATCGTATCACTACGTTCTCGTTTTGTAGAATCTCCAGCTACTTTTAACTCCCACCATACAACATGGTACCAGTTCTTCTCACAACAGCACTTTGAATCATCGTGTACAGACAGCAGCAAAGACTCCAGTAGTACAAGATACAAAACCATCCGATGAAATGTTAGAGATGAAACTCAAAGGAGAAAGTGCTGCAGGTGTTGAGAGATGCTGTCATAGGAATTTAGCACACTTTGGGTTTTTGAGAGTAAACCAGAGAATCTCACAACAGTAGGGGCTGGAATGGACCTCTGTACTTCATGTCGCCCAACTTCCTGACAAAGCAGATTCACCCAGAGGAAGTGACCAAACTAGAACTATCCTACAAAGCATTTCTTAGTGGAAACATTAACATCTGCTGTTGGATATGGGCCAGTGTACAAGTTGTTTCCCTAGTCTAATTAGAGGTGTAATAATCTAAGGTTTTATGCATTGGCATAATAATTTGGTATCCAGATCCACTTCCAGTCTTCAGACAACTCTGCTGTAGGAAAGAAATTAAAGCAATTGAGACCACATGAGAAGACGGCACCCAGGCAATTGCTTGAACACATACTTTCTGTTGATTTATGACCATAACCCAAACACAGAAAACCAAATGCTTCATTCAGATGATGTATCAAGCAATCATTTATATTAAATTCAAATAATTGGTAATTTTGACTGACCAAAGGAAGAAAAATGAAGTCTGAAGCTTAAGTTTTTACATGGTTGTATGAAAAGTTTCTGAAGAGAGAAACATTTCATTCATTAAAATAGAGTCTAATACATCATGAATACAACAAAACAAGAATTAAACCGAAGGGCTGAATTTATCCACCCAACAGAGTTCCTACAAAACACCGCACCCAGATTTGTGATTTTATTTGTATTATTTTAAGAATTCAGTTCAGAGAAAAACCAGAGTTCAGAGGTAGAATAAGCAATCAATTCCAGGATTAATGGAGATGTTCTTACAAAATACTCTTTCATTCCAAAAAGCACATTTCACTTAATGCTTTCTACCTAGCAATATCAGAATCTCCATCTTTCATTACCTCCCTTCAACATTCAGAAGCCACTGAGGTGTGTCTGTCTGCAGGTCCCTAGGGCTGTATAATGATACTGAAGCTTCTCCTTCGGCTTCTTTAAAGGAAAGAACTTCAAAGTTAGGCCCAAATATTCATTACCGCTTGAGACATACAAAGTGTATATACTATGCAAATATTGCAAGTGCATGACAGTTTTGAATCATTTTGAATTTGAGAGTCATGGTTCCTCCCTAAGCAGGCAATATTTAATAGCTTCAGAAACCAGGGTCATTAATTTTTTCATTAAAAAGTAGTTTTGCCTGTGTCATAATAATAACCTTTTACAAAACTTCTGGAGCAGATCCACAGCTACCCTAAATTCTTATGACTACATAATGCAGCAGCACTGGGCCACAAAATAAAGTTGGAATATGGGTTTGGTTTTTTTTAAATCACCAACACAAGTCATTTACTTTCTCAAGCATTAACCTGTCACCGCAAGCTTTGTGCCTGTCCCTGCTGTTACCACAAAAAAAAAACCCAAACCAAAACAACAAAAAAAAAGGAGAAAAACAACAGGTGTTCATAAAAATCCTAAATTCTTGCTTCTCTCCCTTTCACAGCATGTCCTTCTCAGTGAAAAATATTTTTCTAGGCTCTACTAGGAGAAGAGCCGTACATATGCTCAAGATTCACAGTGAAAACTTCACATCCATTGACCTCACTATTAGGGGGCTCCTTTACGCTAGAGCAAGAAGGATCTGAGACTTACCATGACACTTTATTGCACTGAAAAAACCCTGGTATATTGTAATTGTTTCTATTTCAATGTGCCATCTAGACAGATATTGCTAAAGAATAAGAAACAAAATGTCAAAGCACATTTCCAGCCACCCTAACCCTTTCTGGTAGGTAAGTGTCATTCTGCACTCAAGCTTTGGTTGATCCCTGGGATGCTTATTTGGGCACCAACCCCAATTAAAGTGTCTGCCAGTAAGAATCTGGGTGGAAAGCTGCAGCCACCAAGGATTGCAAAGACTTTTTTCATCCCCATGTAGCTCATCTTGTGGCTGTTCTGTCATAAGCTGCAGCTGTCAGGCCACAGGACAAGCAAGTCAGGGAAAGTGTCTTACGCACCCTGAGATCTGCCCTTCCCTACAGATAGATTTCCTTCCTGGAGTTGTTTACCTGCTACCTGTTTGCTTCTCTAATAGAGCAGTATATTTTATTCCCCCCCCCCCTCTGTCAATCCCTCCTAAATTATGAGGTGTGTTGGAGGAATCCCTGGGGCAATAACACTTATCAGGAAGCTCCACGTCCTCCTTGGATCAAATATCATATCAGAAGTATTCATTAATGATTTATATGCACAGAGTACTGTGTTATTATAATTAAAATGTGGTATTGGCTTCAGACACCCACAGGTTGAGTAATTACAAGATAAACAAATCAAAGTCACGTAGGTCATTCCAGCAATCAGCCTGTAATCAGGTCATGATTCCTGGCCTCATAATGCCTTTTTTTTTTTTAACCCTACACCACATTTGGATTAAATCCCACTCATCCATTACAGTTTTGGGTGACTCTGGATCCCAGTAGATATAAATAATCTCTATTCTGTGAGCTTGTGTCATTGCAATGATTATAAAGCCTTATAGTTTTAGTCATTTTTTTTTTCCTCAGTCTACAAGTCATCTCAGTGACAGATTATTTTCCTTTTGAGTGCATTTCAAGAGCCAGCCCCTCTTCAATTGCACAACCACCAGACTCTTCAGACTGTCACCAGTCTGATGGTCGTGTTCCCCAGTCACTTCACCCCTCAAATCATATTTCACACTACCTGATGTATAGGGAGCAGGAAATTTTGGGGGTTTTCTTGCTACTTAATCTTAGTAGTCCAAAGAAGTTTGATTCTACCATCAGATTGCTGCAAAATTCTATCATCTGTTTTAGCAGGCGGCTGTAGGGACAAAGTTGAGCAGCAAAAAGGACTCTCTCTCCCCACCCTAATACTGGGATTGGATTTGTAGCTGGGTGCAAAATAACCAAAAGAATCTCCCTTTGCAGGTTGAATGCACGATCTGCTGTAACTATGCAATATCTTACGGCAAGATGCTGCCACTGCTGAGGGACCATCTCATCTTGACTGGGAGATTTCAGTATAAAGAGTGTTCATGCTGCACCACCTTTCCCCAAAACACATTTTGTTTTCTTAGCCGCTACTATTTCCTCTTTTTTTTTTTTTTTCATTTATTAATTCACCTGAGCAGTGGTCCTCATCTAAATTACTCCTGTAAAATAAATATCTTTTTAAAGATCTCAAAGCAACACCAGTCACTGGGAACAGCCTGCGGAAGTTCCAGATTAAAGGATTTCAAAGCTCTTCGCAAACTCTCATTAATTATTTATCCATGCAAAACACTTATTATCATATTTTAAGCATCCAGCATGATTGCAGTGTTTTAAAACAGAGTTAAAGTCACCCTGAAATGTGTGTCAAGGTTACTAAAGTGCGTTCTCTACTTATGTATGAAGGAGCTTGTGTCATACTACGTTTTTGTTTGATTTTCACTGGAAAAGTAGCATTACCCTGATGCTGGATTTCTCAGAATAAGCAACAGGAGAAACTTGTTGCACAGAAAAACCAGAACCTTCTCGGACAACACTGATCTTTCAGGAAATTACACAAACATGCACTTGCTCACTCTGTGAAAACAGAACAAGTGTATGAACACACATGGCCTCCTCATCTTGTTTAACTCTGTTTGCATTTAGGGGAAGGGTGTCAAAAGGAGCTGAACTGCACAATCAGTAAAAAAAATAACAAAATAAAGACCCTTTATTAATCATAGAATGGTTTGACTTAGAAGGGACCATCATCTCATTCCAACCTCCCACAAGACAACATTGCTCAAAGCCCCATCCAACCTGGTCTTAAACACATCCAGTGATGGAACATCTACAGCTTCCCTGGGCAACCTGTACCAGGGTCTCACCACCCTCAGAGTGAAGAATAACTTGCTAATTTATACTCTAAATCTCTCCTCTTCCAGTTTGAAACCATCACCCCCTATCCTGTCACTATAAGCCCTTGTCAAAAGTCCTTCCCCAGCTTTCTTGTAGCCCCCCTTCAGATGCTGGAAGGCCACAACACCCTTAATAAAGGCTCAGATGCCTTTTCAGGAGTCAGGAGAATGATTTGGGGAAAGGATCAGTCTCTTGTACATCTCTCGTGAAAGAAAGATAGCAGAATGCGAAGGTCAGAATATATCCAATCAGAACTGTTCTGGCACATGCAGACAGAATACAGAACTTACTCTTAGAAAAAAAAAAGTAATAATCTGAATAGCTAATTAGGACTCGACACAAAAAAGGCTTCTTTAATCTTTCAATTAATTTAAGAACTTTCCCACAACACAGGCCTCCTATTTATCTTTATTTTTCCCTTCTTTAACTGTTCAGAAAAGCAGATAAATCCACATAGAGACAATTGCTCCACAGTAACCAACCATTACCTAAGGGATGATTTTTGATATAGGATTTTCATTTAAAGGGTATTATTTTTATTTTTTAACAAAGATTATTACTCCATATTCAGTAATTTGCAGGCTTTGGTAATTACAGATTTCTTAAGTGACAGCTTAGGTTTCAAAATACATAAATGAAGCCACAGATTTTAACTAGGGATGGTGTCTTAAATACTTTAAGCGGCTTTGAAAAACTTGGCACTGTTTTCTCTACGTGAAGAGAGAAAAAGAATTAAATAATTTAAAAAAAAATAAATTAAAAAAAATAATCAATGTTCACTCCTCATTCTAAGGAGGAGAAGCACAGTTTGAGAATCTCTAGCCCTGATGAGTTACTATGTTTTGTTCAGACCAATCGGATCTCCACAACACGAGGATTTCTAAACCCTTTGGACACTTACCTCTTGAGATTCAGTTTCAGATCTTTTATCTTTCCTGTAAACAGGGATATCCCAGAGAGAAGGATGCTCTGGTGTCCAAACCACTGGCATAGCTGCGGTTGTACATGCTTCGGTCATCCTATAGCTTGAGTTGTTACCCCAAATCCTCAGTTTATTTTGGAAACGGCACTGGGAAAAGGTGAATGCAATGAATAGTCTCAAAATGAAGTAGTTTATTGAAACCCAAATCTGTGTTTACTTCCTGCCTGCCACAATTTTCCTATGTCAAACTGAAAAAGTCATTTCAGGTCATATCAAAGAGTACTCGCTGTGCTTTTGCATACTGATGGCCCCTCCCTTAATCCCCAGGCATTAAGGCTGCATTTGTAAAAGAGATAGTGATCCCTTCTTTTGTTTCTCAGGTCTAATCAGTTCCAACGCTCACCGTTCTGTGTGGGGACTTGCCCTTTGTTTGCCTGATTCAATGCAATCTCAGTTAAGACTTCAAGGAGCTGCTGGAATCCAAATTATAAATAATATGATAAATGCCAATGAAGAAAGCCTCTTTTACTCCAGGCTGTTCCATTTGCTCACCAAGTGACCTCTGACAATTCATTTAGCCTCTATGCTTCACTATTAAACCCAGATAATAACTAGAATTAAAATTTGCCAAAGGCAACAAAAAATTAAGCTGCAAGGGAAGCACAAGGTAGCATTCTATATAGCACCCAAAACTGCAGAGAGTAAGTCTCAAGGAGAAGTCCCACAACATACTATGATACAAGAGGCTGTGAAAAGAGGACAAATAATGAATTTCAGACTGAGATCTTCATGTTCTTCAGCGCAGCAAGCGCTTCTCTGTTCCTTAAAGGAGGAGCCTTTAGGAATTCCCCCTTGGATCTGGAAAAAGTGGCAACACCACCTTTCATCCTGAAAAGGGAAGTCCTCACTGGGGTCCTCTCAGCTGAGTCACTTTTCTTACTTACTCTAGTCCCAGAAAGCTTTTTAATACTGCACAACACTTTACTGACTTAAAGCAACCATCAGCCCCTGTGACTTCATGTCAAAGCCTTTCAAAACTATCATTTCTCTATCACTAGGTTTATATTCAAAGCAAAGGGCAGCCGTTGTGTGGTGCTGGGAAGAGGACATGACTCCCATCCTTGCCTTGCAAGCTAGGAGGAAGAATTCCTTTGTTCGTAATTATTATTTACTTACAGTTTTCCTTCATATCCTAAATTATCGTAGCTTGGGAGCACATTAGCAGGGGTCCTAAGGCAAAGGCATTTACAGGAACTTGTGAACAGAACAAAAGATTTCAGAGCTATTCCAAGTCGTTTATGCAGATAAATCACTTTACTAATGCAACACAGCAACTTCTATTGTACTTTTTAAGTGCATTCCCAAAGATGTAATTGATCCCTACCCCTGATATTACAGCAAGATTAATTAAGAATAAGTCTATCATATTAGAAAAACTTATGTATGAGCTGGCACTTCAGGTGACTTATGCCAAGAAACTGCTGGTTGCACTAACTGATGGCTTTTGCAGACGTCTGTTTCCACATGAATCCTAATTTCCCTCTCTAGCACATTATTTCTGTCATATTGATTACCTCTTTCAAGTGCTTACATACATATTTTTAAACCCATGCATCTGGCTCATTCATAGAAATCTTGACAAATTGACAGCCCCCTGTTTTCTCCAGTTCTTTGGTAGTCTTATGATAACCTTATGTCTCATTTGTGTTTAGTTCTCATCGGGGTAAAGCTATTTCTTATGTATTTTCCCACTCCCCCCAGTCTCTACCGTGGTACTGTCACAAAAAACAAACAAGCCACAGCCTGGATGGAAACATCACTTTCAGAACAGCCCATTGCAACCCTCCATTTCCTATAATATTTTCCTTTTCAACCTGGTCAAAAAGCTGTGGGGGAAAAAAAAAACCAAAAAAACCACAACCAAAAAAACCAACCAAAAAACCCAAACAACCAACCAAAAGCCAAACCAAAAAACAAAAAACAACCACACAGCTCTATGATGCTCTGCGACTTTGCTTTGAGTCAGTGGCAGAAAAAAACCCACCCAGCCGTGGGTGGCATCTACCTGCCCTTAATTGCAACATGGTCAAACCCTGCAAAGAGACCTGCAACAAACTCTCATGCTCCACTTGAATCCTATGTGAGTGAGATTTGTAAAGGCTAAAGAGGATGTTAGATAACGTAGAGCTCTCAGTCCTATCCAGAGATGACCAGTCTCATTGGGAAAGTGGCTAGCAATTTATTGAGTTCTCCTCACCCATGAATATTCCCTGAGCGGGGTAACAGCCGTATTGTTTGAGAGGAAAACTGTAAGGTGTTTGGGAGGAAAACTCTCTTCTCTTCCACACTGAACAACAAGTCAGATTTGGGAAATGAATGCAAAATCCTATTCCTTGACAGTAAATGGTGCTATCAATACTCCCTTGAATCCCTTTCGCAGACTGAATTTGAGGAGAAGGGGAAAAAAAGAAATGCAAATTAAAAAATGCTCAATCAACTCACGATATAACTGAAATGTGGTTTGTGAAGTGGATCAAGTTCTTTTTGACCCATGAAACGTTCAAGTGCCTGTGGGGTGTAGCATGTACTTAGCACACTGTGTGAAGACCCAGCAGCAAACAAACACAAACAGCGAGCAAAACAGTTTCATTACTTGCAGAAGTTATGCATGCAGCAAAGTTTGTTTTGCAACTAATTAAGACTTCATGCAAAGAGGGTGTCACATCCTCCAGGCAATTTGACTAAGTGTATAAAAGCATTTGCTACACAGAACCCTTCCAATCACTTTTCTTAAACTCTTCTCCTTGGTGATCGAGGTAAGTCCATTTTGAATCAATTACTTACTGCTATCTAAATATTAACAGATAATAGATTAAACTTAAGAAATGGCAAGGGGGTATTCTTCCAGAAATATCCTTTCCATTGTCCTTTAGTTGTAAGTCAATTTAAGTTTTATGCTTTAGGAGGTGAAAGGTGGCGTTTGCAAACTACCTTGGTGTTCAGGGCAGCAGTCCATTTAAACCAGGGCTGGCATAGAAAACTCCCTCAGAACTCTAAAAAGAGTCTTTATAATTTCATACTGACAAGCTTCTTTTCATATGGTAAAGACTAGGTTTTATTAAAGAAACCATCATTGAAAAAAATAATTTCTTTTATGATGTTGTCACCCTCAGCTGTCTTCAAGGAAGCTATGGTGTCTTCTGACAGTTGGAAAGCTTGTCCTAAATGTTTTCAAAGTACTACAGAGACTGGAACTCAGATTTTTCTTACTAAAAAGCCACTTTACTGCTTGTTTTGTTTAAAATATATTTATAGAGTTGATTCCCAGATCTAGAGGGACACGAGCGCTCCTTCTTCACCAGTACCAAGACGAACTTTGAGAAACTGGTTGTCTGCATTAGACCACTGGAGGTTCTCTCCCCTTAGACTGATCTGTGGTAGCAATTCTTTTCCAAAGGCAAAACCAGTCGTTTCAGATCCAGCTCTTTAGCTGGTAAAATATTCCATCATTGCCTTTTTCTTACCTGCAAGTCAAAAGCTTAGGATCAATCAGAAAAAGATGAAGATGCAGCTCCGAGGATTGGAGATGGCAAAGATGGCATGTGGCAAAAACAGGTTATTTTAATGGAGACACCAAAATTCTCCCCTGAATTTTGCCTCTTCCTGAGGTAAATGTGGGAACTTATTTTGGCAAATCAGTTCAAGCCCATCCTTTATACCAGCCCTGAATCTCTGCCACACCAGTTTCACATTGATAAAGAAAATTAGCCCTTCTCCCTCGCTCTGTTTGTCTTGCCTAATTAGTGTGGGCACAATTCAGGGCGACGACAGCCTGATAATTATACAATGCCCAGGAAAATTTGGCCTTGATATTGGGCACATTTTTAAGGAGCTGTGTGATTCCAGATATAAGATGCTGTAATCCTAGTGATACATAATGAGACTAATAAAAGATGGGCGGATCTCCATCCCAGGTCCTACTGTTCCACTTCTAATCAGGCAAGATAAGGTAATTAACTTCACCCCCGTGTTTTAGGTTTGTCAGCAGAGTGAGCCTTAAAATCAATGTTTAAAGCACAGAGTTAAATTTGGGTTATGGTTTTCAGCAGGGTTTGAACTGGCAACAAGAGGAGTTAGAGCAGCACAACACACTGAAAAATTCTGAGAGGAAGAGAAGTGATAGGACAAGGGTGGAAACAGTGGTGATCTAGAAAATGTCATCAAATATCAAAACAACAAAGTTCAAAAGGGTGATTTAGGAAGAAAAGGGTAATTCAGGAAGGAGAAGAATTACTGGATGGGAAAAGGAAACTGGACAAATGCTTAACTCTCGCCTGAACTATTTGCACCTTGTGAATTCCCCTTTTGCCAGTAATCCTGATATTCAGCATGTGTTCCTGTCTTCCCAAAATCTGGATATCTAACATGTAAACTTCTCACTGGACTAACAAGTGCCTTCTCTCCCTCCCCTCCTCCTGTGTTTCAGGTCTGGATCTGTCACATGTCTCCCTACAACGAGTGCTGCTTTCCGCCGGGAGCAATATGCCCTGAGCCGTTTGCCCTCACCTCCAATGAGACCCATATCATAAAATACCCCGACACAATAGTGGACATAGGGGACCCCGACGTGCCATATTCTGTGATATATCCCGGCCCAACCATCACCACTTTCCCCCAGCAAACTCTAGTGGGATCTACTGCGTTGTTCGATACCAAAAACTTTCTCGATTCCAGGGCATCTCATGGGTTTAGGGATATGTGCATTTCTGGGACAGCGTGTAACTCAGAATTACCATTTCATGATACAGGAATCTTTAATCCTTTTCCTCCTCACTTCTCCAAACAATCTTGTTGTAGAACTTGCTGGCCAGCCTAAATCCAACGTGGATATGTGTGGATTAAGTGGAAAGCAGAACTGAACAGTAAGACTGATCACGACTAAGTTTATGGATAATGGATTATAGAAGTGCTGAGGTCCCATAATTCCCAGTGGAGTCAGTATGGCTTCCTGGCATTAAACCTGCATGAGGACTAGAATTTCCAAACTACTAGAAATTGAAATTTCGCTATTGGTCCTATTCAAAATTAGGATGAAATTTAAAAAAAAAAAAAAAAATTTCCAAGAAACAAGATTTTCAAATACATATTTTGGGTTTGATAAAAATGTATCTCAATAAATGCAAGCTTTTATGCCAACATGGACTTTTTACTATCAATTTCTGTCAAAATAAAAAGCATAAAATATTTCAAAATTCTGTGACTGAAAATCTTGTCTTCCAAAATTACATTTTGTCAAAATTTGATGAACCAACATTTATCATTAAAAAAAATAATTCAGCTCTACTTGGCATTTCTAAGTCTTTCTTGCGCTTTATTTCCGCTTTGACCCATGATGTGATGGTTTCCCTGCTTATTTTTCTGCCTATATCTCATTTGATGCAAACCAGGGGAAAAAAAAAAAAAAAAAGCAAACAAAACTTCAAGCAATTGTAATAGCAGTTCTCCTTTGTAGAATACTTCTGATCAAAGAAGAACAATCTATGCAAAACCATGGAACTGGAGATTCACTGTGGACTCTCATGAAGTCCTGGAACTGTTCTGATTATATCCTATCCATCTAATTTTGTGCATGTATATTCAGCTTCTCATTCCCATTAAATATTACCATGCAGCACACACTTTTGGGTTTTCCTTTTTTTTTCTTCTCTGCACTTAATTTTTGAACCTTGGTGAGACCCCCTGGAAGTGGCATTGTCACTTTGCTGAGGCTTGACACCCACGCCAGCATCAACTACATAACCACCCAATAGGCTCAAAGTCCTAGAATGAATTCCCACCCTACTCACAAGGTTATTCCCCAAAATTAGGAGAAAAAAAATCCAAAACAAAACTCAAAAAACCCAAACAAAACCCCACCAACAAAAACATTGACCAAACATGTGCAGGAAGCAGCAGGGCACTAGAACCCTCTCTTGGGGTCATTTCCTTGGAAATACTTGCACAAGAAGAATCTGCAATGTGAAAAGGCGTAACGCAAATATACGTATCTATTGGTCAACATATGGTAATAGTAAGGACTAATTAGTTATTAGGCTGAGAATTAATGTGCTCATGTTCCCCCCAAGAGGTACCACAGGACCGGGACAGGAGCGATTCTGCTTTTAATTATCTGCATGACTTAGAAAGATCAATCACTTTCCCCCCCCTCCCTCATTATTTTGTGCTTTCAAAACTTTTTTCTAATAAAAAAGGACAAATAAGTGGCTAATTTTTATCAGGGCTTGTAGCAGCAAAACCATGAAAAATTACATCAATGCTTACACCTTTAAGACAGAGACAAAAGCTGCTGCCTGCTGAGATTTTAAAGCAGAGCCCTTTTCCCCACTGTAATTTCCAGAGAACCATGTTTCCAACAGCCTTCTTCAAACCCCCCTGGACATTTTCTCCAGACTAATCTACTCAAGTTCTTCAAGTCCGCAACTTCTTTTTCCATAAATCAAACACAACCTCAGAAGGCTTTTGTAGAATCCTTTCAGTAAGAACAAATAAGAGTTTTCAGAATTCTCCGTAAACATTAATTATGTTCAGACACGTGCAGAGCGTTGCAAAATGAAGCTGATTTAGACATCCGAATGTTGAGCAACACCTACACTTCAGAAATACGTGTACGGGGGTTGCAAGAGTCATTTGCCAGGTGAAATTGTTATTAGCTTGCATTTTTTTCATAAAAAGCTTTTTTAAATTTAATTTTATTTTAAACAAATCACCCCCCACACCCTCCAGTGATTTTCAAAGTGCCTGGGACAAATCCCAAAGCAGTGGAACCCAGACATCTCTCTTCCCTACACTCCAATCTGCACTATGCTCAGTTTGCATCATAGAATCATTTTGATTGGAAAGACCTTTACAATCAAGTCTAACCCTTAACCTAATGCTGCCAATCCCACCGCTAAACCAAGTCCCTCAGCACCTCGTCTACATGTCTTTTAAATGCCTCATGCATGAATACATAATATGTATTTTGGATATTTGCACCCTGTAACAGTCTAGCCACATGTAGCGGTCTATACAATAGTGGATCATCAAGACAAGCACTGGTAGCCACCATCCACCCACTAAAATCACGCTGCTCTTTACCACCACCATACTTGTCCTACAGATTCAGCCATGATGCTTCTCTTTGAGTCTGTCATGGAGGAGCCTTACTCATTTGGCCCAAAGCCTTCAATGAGAGGATGGCCTCTGTCCTTTCTCCTTCCCCAAGGATTTGTGCAAAACCCATGTTGGTCAACATAACCATAAATGACCTGGTGTGTATATGCCACATCTAATTTTGCTGTGAATATACTCAGCTGCTCTGTGACCCAGACCATTGGGCAATAGCCATGCTATGAAGGAGAACAGGCGCCTGCAGCACTGGTGTCAGAACTGGGAAGCTCTGCATGGTTGTGGTCTGAAGGAAGGGGAAGGCTCACTCAGGTCCAGACTGTCTATGAGAAGTTTGGTTTTATTCCCTTGCGCCATTTCTATAGAGCCTGGGATTTGATTTCATCAGATCTGCGCCCCCAAATGCCTCTAACATGGGAAGTGCCTCTCTTAGGGTCATCCAGGGTAAAATCATCCACTGGGAAACCTCCAAATGTCCTCAAGGAAAGAGTTTCAAAATACTTCCTTAGTGCTTTGTACCTATTTACACCAGCAAAAATGCCTAAAAGTTAGCATCATATAACTCAATTTAGATGCCCTGGAATCAGATCTTTACTACCAAGTAGCTATTCATCTACCTCGAGTCCATCTGATAAGCAGCCTTGAATGTGCAAAGGGATGGTTCATCACTTCAAGAGCCTTCCCATGCAGCAGACTTTCCGATCCAGATTCTCCCCAACACCCTTCTCTTACCCTCTCCAGTTTCAAAGAGCTTCTCCTATGCAGAGGACCAGGATAAACTGCTCAGGCTATTTACATTCTTCTTCTTTCCTCATTCCTTATATATACAACTTTTTACGTTGTTCATACCAAGTTTTTGGTCTGCCCTCTCAAGGAATTTGTGAGCAATAACATCTAACTACAGTTTAGAAGAAACAAGTTCAAAATCCTCAAAAACATGTTTTCTCTTTTCTTACACAAAATACCAGAACAAACAAATGGAGTAGATTTGTAGACTGGCTCGAGTTGGAAGGTACCTTCAATATCATCTGTTTCCAATTCCCCTGTCACGGGCAGGAACACCTCCCACTAGACCAGGTTGCTCAGAGCCTCATCCAGCCTGGTCTTGAATACATCCAGGGAAGTCCACAACTTGTCTGGGCAACCTGTTCCAGTGTCTCACCATCCTCCTAGTAAAGAACTTCTTCCTAATGTCTGATCTAAATCTAACCTGCTCTAGCTTTAAAGCAGGGATGAACCAAACTGTTTTATCAGAGTCCTTACATTCAAATATCAAGTAATAACATCACTCCAAATCATGTATAAAAACTTCACTCATGATACTTAATATAGACATCATTAGTTCTAGCTCTTGAGTTTCCAGTGTTTCAATTCCCATTAAAAGTCACACATTCCACCACCCCCACCCACACCTACCCCCCCGGGCAGATACATGGGAGCAGAGGTCTGTGCACTGGACACCACTTCTCACCCTGTAACCACCCCAAGTCTGAGATCTGCCAGGTAGGACACAGGATGACTCACATCAGATTGAATTGCTACACCCACAGATCACTAGAAATACTTTATTCATTCTGCATAAGTTGTTTACATTCCTGTGGTTTGTTCCCGATTAAATAACTTCTGATTTCCCTTCCATAACTTGTCCTTAAAATTTGAGATGAGTGTGTGGGATTCCCCCAGGGGAGGAAAAAAAGAATAAAAATCATTTAACTATAAACTGGGGAAGGCTGAGCACAGATCCCTTCAAAGAACTTTGTGAGGGAGGTAAAACATCTTCTGCAGGCACCACGCTACAGTACTACAAGTCATCAGTGCTTCATCAAATTCTGATGCCACACAACTGAAAACTCTTTTTTTTTTTATGCGCCAAGACTGAGCTTGTGTTTGCTACTCATTAAGAAACAACTGAGCTTTATAGCAATGCTTCAGATCTGCACCCTGAAAACATGACCGAAAACAAGAGATGTTAAAGCTTGATGAAGGAAGATACACCAGATGAGGATCTAATTCTGCATTTCTAACATTTTCTGAGGTCTCTCGTCCAACCTCTTGTTCCAGGCTGGATTAATTCTGATAGGACAAGAGGAACTGGCCTCAGGATGTACCAGGGGAGGTTTAGGTTGGAGCTGAGGAACAATTTCTTCCCCTCCAGTGTTGTCCAGGCCTGGCCCAGACTGCCCAGGGCAGGGGGGGAGTCCCCGTGACCCCTGGAGGGGTTTCAAAACCATGGAGATGTGATGCTGAGGGACATGGTTTAATGGTGCCCTGGAAGTGCTGGGGCAACAGCTGGACTCAATCTGAAAGGTCTCTTCCAACCAGAACAATTCTATGATTCTGTGACTTCAGACCACAATGCTGAGGGCCCCCTTTGTTGGCAATTCTTTTTTCTCCTCCTTATGTCAATCTGAGCCTCTCTTGTTTCAGTTTACACCCATCACCTTTCATTCCCTCGCCATGCATCTCCACAAATGGCCCAGCTCCATCTTCTCCTTAACCTGCGCTCATCAGGAATGACGATTCAGCCTTTTACTTTTGTGCATCTGTTCCTGATACATAAAGGGTGACAATGGCTCCTTCTCCACCCTTTGACAGGTCAGACTGATGATCATAGGTTGGATCCCATTCAGGAACCGTCCCTCATGCTGCTATTTCATAGCCAACACAATGTAGTCTTCATTTCAATTGTAACATGACAGGCAATACAAAGCTGATGTACGTGGTTATAACCCAGCCACGTCTGTTCCTTATCTATCTCTAGGAGGCCAACCAGCATCTTCATCATCCATAATTACGTGCATATTAAAGACAGATAACAATTCTCCTAAGGCAAGGGCATACATATGACAAGGAAAACAGTTTGTTACTGATGTGCTGCTGCCTGATGCTGTGCAATGAAGAGCAGGGAGGGTGCCTGGGAAGCGGTCAAGAAGAGAAACACAAGATTTAAAAGGGGAAGTGAGTCAAGTGGTGCAATGTCACGTGGGGCAACCAGAGGGAGCTGTGGAGGCCAAATATTAAAAGTTAACTCAGCATCTTCTCAACCTCTCTGCATCACTCTGGTTTCCACCCACACAACAAGAAACAGGATTAACAAAAACGACACACACTGGGATCAGAGAGAGTATGTAACCAGGTAAACTCCAAACAGATTTTACATCATTTCAAGAATTTCATTTGCTTTCCTGCTGTGAACAAGCCAGGATATCAATTTTCTTGTATTATAACATTTCAGTGCAGTTCTGGTCAGTACCTGGTGAGCCCTGCTTCCCTCATTCTCTTCCCTTGTGTGCTCCTTCAACATTTATTTCTTCCAAATTTATCACACCAACTGGTAATTTTTTTACAACTTTCATCGTTTTCCTATATTCAAAATATAGTTCAATCCCAAAGAGAAGCAAACTAGAAGAAAAAAAAAAAAAAAAAAAGAGTACAAGGTCTGGATTCTCCTACTACATTTAGGGTTTGTGGTTTTTGCTGGTCTGCTAATCCCTAGAAATGTGTTGGTAAAGACAAAGAGGTGAACCAGCCCCTCACATGTGGAAGGGGGCTCTGACAAGACTGGAAAGCACAAAGCCAGCCAGCAACTGCACATGTCATGAGGCCATCATACAAGATTTCCCCTTTTCACCCACCAGAAAAAACCTTCAGAAAAGGTTCTCTTCTCTTCAGCTGGTATATACATTTGGAGAAGACCACCCTTCATGCTGCCATATACCCAGACCATGGATGTTCCCCACCTCCCCCCAGTAGCTGCAGTTTCGCTAAATCATGCTTATTCTGCCTTAAATGGGGATTTATGAGGTGTTTCTGGAAACACCCTGCATAATTAAATACCATGGGAATGTTCTGAGGACTGAAGAAGTTTCACAAACACTCATTAAGGCTTTGCCTATGCAAATAGCTGTATTAGGATAATAGCTGCAGGTGACGCCTCGCATTGGGCAATACTATCACGTTAAATGAGATATATGAAGGTAATTTCTGGCATTGTCCTAATTAGACTGATTCATTACCTCAAATTTTGAATTATTCAACTTTCACTTCTAGTCTGTCCAAAATCAGAACTCCAAAGTTTCTGATAGCATAAAAAACATGGATCTACACAGAAATATGTAATTAGCTCTTGCTACCAACCTGCAACTACATTTCACATTCACCTAACATGCAGAATTAGCGCTGATACGATCTGCATTCGGATGACGTAACCCAGCAGAGCCACTTTGAAGTGAAGAGAATGAATTTTGCAGACCTGCATCAGCAGAGCATGCGTCCCCAAGCATTTCCCTTTGATTATTTCTTCATTAGCAAGCTCTCCTGACTCAGCTTTACAAACAAAACTCCTGCGCTCTGAAGTTGAACTGGTTTGACCACATAAACCATCTCTTAGCTAGGCAAGAATCATTATTACTGCTCTCCCTGCCTCACACAAGGATTTAATTTTCTAAAACAATTTACAGTTAATAGGCACTGACAATATTAATACACTATATTGTGGTGTATGCAGCCTGTATTACTCTTTCCCCTTTATTACCTTTGTTAGTCACTCTAAAGTACAACACAAAAAAAAACAGGAAGAAAAAAAATAAAGAAAATTCTACATGGAAAAATCTACACTATGGGAACATTTTTGAAAAGAGTTAATTATGTTGTAGTTAAGGGACTGTGATATCTTAATATCACAGCTGGGATTCAGTTCCTAGATCTGCCAGGGATCTCCAAAGCATTCCAGAGGTTAACTGGAAGGAGAATCCAGAGCACTTAGCTAGAATCCTTTGGTAGGGGTGAATTTCTTACTTGTTTTAAGATGCCTGTTTTCAAGTAGCAATTTTAGGATGCATCCTTGGAGGGTAAGGGTCTTCCAGCTAGATTACTCACGAATTAGAACAAAGAGACATTGAAAAAATTTAAGAAAAAAAAAAATCTAGACTATGTTCTCAGCTGAATTGTGAGCTCCTCTGACAGAGGACATTCATCCTACCTTGTTAGGACCAAAGCATGAAAACCTGAGGCTACTTCTGCCATGGCACACACCAACAAGCTGAACCCTACCCCAGCCAGTACTGATGGACCCAGTTCTGCCCCACTTGAGAACACTGTGCTCAATGGGAGGCTCCCATGGACACAGAGGCTCCCTCCAGTGGCAAAGGCCACCAGGAAGACCTTGTCACAGTGCAAGTGCGGCACACCCATTTTCCCAGAAACCAGTTCACCACATTCACTCTTCCCTCCAGAGGGAAACTTTGTACAGAGCACATTTAAATGAATTAAAGCCGCCACCACCATCAGGGTGTTTATGACATGATGCATTTATGACATCAATTATTCTTATTTTATGAGGCACCCCTAAAGGTCCCTTGGGCTGTGGAGCTTATCAGGAATATTCTGGAGACATCAGGAAAGGAGATATCAAAGAAGTTCAGAAACATCTCTTAGTATGTCATACATGGAAATTCTTTTATGTTAATACTAACATCATCCTCTTGGGTTTAGACAGCTCTGACCTCATGCAGAATGAAACATGTAAAACATTTATTTAATCAATTCCTCATTTCAAGCTCCATAATTGGAGATGGCTTCACTTTTATTTAAAGGATAACTCTGCAATACTTTTGCTCTTTCAGGTGTTCGCACCAGATAGTTCCTCAGGACTCATCCATAAACCTCATTAATATGATATCAAGATGAAAAACAAGACCAGTCTTTCTAGAAATTTATCTGGGCATGGAGACAAAAAAAAAATCAGATGTTAACTTGCATTTCCAATAAGGAAAATAAACCTTGTGCTGTGCTGACACACTGAGCCGCTGACATCTCTGAGACTCCCCACATGGTCATGTTTTCAGCAAAGATAAAGCCACCAGCAGTCTATTAATTCTTTGTGTATTTTTAATTCTTTAATGAAATCAGTAGAGCAAAACCAGGAAGTCTCAAGATGAAAAGAACCTGTAAGTTACCATCTGCATTTTGTATTATTACCTCACTCGGCTTTAGATAATCATAAACAGTGAGCAAAACAATTACTGCAACTACAGGAGTCATCCATGCAACAAAGTTTGCTTCATGAGTAATTAAGGCCCTTTACAAAGGGTGTCTCAGCTCCTCCGGGCAATCCGAGGAAGGGTATAAATACTTGTGCCGTGTGAGGCTTTTCTGACTGCTTCTCTTGACTTGTGCTCTCCGGTACACTGAGTAAGTTTGATTTGACAACTATAAAAATCTTGAGCTTAATTTTGCTTTAGCAACCTGGTCTAGTGGGAGGTATCCCTGCCCATAGCAGGGGGGGGGTTGGAATGAAATGATCTTGAAGGTCCCTTCCATTGCACTCCATGCATTTTTGTTAAAACTGGGGCTAAATCCTGCATAAAGATTCAGATAGACATTATTAAACATCTTTCTACAGGTGTTTTCTATGCTGGATAAAGCATAAAAAAATAAAATCAAGGGCTTTTCAAGACTGCTTTGGGCTGTTAATTTTAGGGGACAATTGGGAATTTTAATCTCATCGTTCTGAGAAGTTTTCAGAAGAGCTCTTAGAACAGATTTTAGCATTGCTTTTGCATATATGGTGTAATTAGGGGCTTCAGCAGCTGTCAGAAGGGGGGATTTTATAGATAAGCATTGGAGTAAAATCCTTGTTTGAAGTTAGTTCTGTACAACTATAAAAAAATGCAGCATTGATGTTAATGATCTGTCCACCCTAAGCCAATTTAATTGGAGTCAGGACAATCTGCACCAAGTGATGATTAGATGCTATTAACTGCAAAGAAAATTTCATTTCTATTAGAACTTTGATAGTATTTTAATGTGGTTTTACAGATTAAATTAAGTGATTTTTTTTTAATGTCAAAGATACATTTTAACCTAAGCTTTTACAGGAGGATTTAATATGAGGAAAGAAATTAACACTAAATGTGTTTATTTTGTGTACCTTAAATATGTGTACCCTCACTGAAGATGCAATTTTCTTACCTGGGTTGACAATATCAGCACAATATAAATATTTTAAGTTCTGTCTTGCTTATTAAACCAGTATTTTTAACCCACTATTTGTTCCTAGGCTTTCATTTTTCTGTGCTGCAGTGGAACATTTTCGTCCCTGAAAGTAACAGGAACATGCAAGCAAAATAATATGGGAAATTATACCAGCTGCTAAACAGATTATTTCACACTAAAAATTTATTGAAAAATCCAGATTATTTTTTTCCTTCCCCCTCACTCCCTTGCACCCCAACTGTAAAATGCAAACTGAGGGCCCTGCCCTGAGAAACTGCATGTGGGAGGAACAGAGATGCCATGAGAACAAGTTCAAATTTGTCTCCAGGTCCAGGAAGTCTTAGAGCAGAAGTCTGCTTCGGAGGCAGCACGGAAAAAAATAAAATGGGAAGATTATTGCTCCCAGAGAAAGAGAAGTAAGGAGAGCAAAAAGCTTAAAAAAGCAGCAAATTGGAAAGGACAAAGATACACAGGCTAAGGAATAGGTGGTAGATACAAGAAAAGAAGCTCAACTGCTGTATTTAACCAAATTATCTCTGTCTAAAGATTGCTTAGAGACAAGTTTAGAAGTGTCAATAACCAAGCATATGGGATTTTTTTTTTCCTTTTTTTTTTAAATTCTCCTAATTCTGCAAATAAATTCTAGGCACTCTCCAACCACAGCCAGGCAATGACTTCCAACCAGCTGGCATGTGCCAACCCCTGCGAAGCAAAGTGTCCCCAGCCCTTGGCCAGCAGCAGCAATGAGCCCTGTGTTGTGACCTGCGGTGACTCCCGGGTGATTATCTACCCGCCACCCGTTGTTGTCACCTTCCCGGGGCCCATCCTCACCACCTACCCTCAGCAAACCATCGTGGGAGCCGCAGAGCCCTCCGAGGTGGCCGTGGCAGAGCCTCCCACCGCAGCACCTCTGCCCGCAGAGGTGACAGGGAGACTGGAGGCAGCAGTTGAAAAACTCAGCCCTCAGGTCATCACCCGACCCGAGCCACGATGCACCCCAAAATATTCTTACACCTACTCTTCCCAGTGGACACATCCATGCAACTCATACCGCTCTGGGAAACGGTGGACATACTAAACCCTGCCACCTTCTGCACAGAGCAATTTAAAGAAGCAGCAAAGGAAACTCAAGATGCAAATTAGGGGTGGAGCTGATAAGCAGCAGCCCCAGCTGTGGGTGTTGCCTGGCCCCAGCTGAAAAGAATGAGAGCTGCAAAGGCTCAGCACCTGCGAAAGGCAGGCTCACGTGTGCAGTCTCCTTCTGCCTCTAGTTGAAACCTGTTATCCTCTGGCTTTCCAGCGTAGTCATCTGCTTGTTGTGCTTTGTCTTGTTTCAGTTATGTTATTGGCACTCAACTTAGAAAGGTGACTTTAGGATGCTAGAAATTGCACACAGCAACTGCACCAATGGAGAAAAAAAACTTTTTTTTTTTTTTTTTAATAATCGACTGCATAACTTTGACTCTGGTGATCAGCCAGAGCGTCACTGAATCCCTGGAAAGATGATCTTTATACTCTGTACAATTATGTTTCAAAATCGAAGAAAAGTTGTCTCTTTCCAAATAAATTTTCTGTATCAAAATATGTCTTCTGGTTTTCATTTCCTTCTACTTTCACTTATCATTTGAATCCTATAATGGTTTGGGTTGGAAGGGACCGTCAAGGTCATCCAGTTCCCACCCCTCCCCTGACATAGGCAGGGACAGCTCCCACTAGACCAGGCTCCTTAAAGCCCCATTCAACTTGGTCTTGAACATGTCCAGTGATGGACCATCCACAACTTCCCGGAGCAACCTGTGCCAGTATTTCACCACACTCAAGAGTGAAGAACTTCTTCCTAATTTCTAATCCAAACCCCTCTTCTTCCAGTTTGAAGCCATCACCCTTTGTCCTCTCACTACAAGTCCTTGTCAAAAGTCCCTCCTCCGTTTTCTTGTAGCACCCTACAGATACTGAGATATCTGTAGGGGAGATACCACAAGAACATCTCCCTGGAGTGTTCCCTTCTCCAGGTTGAACACCCACAGCTCTCTCAGTCTGGCCTCCCAGTATCTCCACGGCCTCCTCTGGCCCCAGTCCAATAGGTCTATGTTCTTCTAGTGTTGGGGGCTCTAGAGCTGGATGCGGTGCTCCAGGTCAGGTCTCACAAGACCAGAGAAGAGGGGAAGAATCACCTCCTTCAACCTGCTGGCCACACTTCTTTTGATGTAGTCCAGAATGCAGTTGGAGCTTTTTGGGCTGTACTAGCACATTATTGGCTCACATGAGCTTTTCACCACCAGCAACCCCAAGTATTTCTCCTCAGGCCTACAATTATCATTACTACTGTCATAATGACTGATGGCTGGGAAAAAGATGCAAAGTATGAATGGGAAAGAAATATATCACCAGTTTAGTTTTCATTCCCCTAAAGACATCACAAAACAAAAAGTGGTATTTCACCTTTGAAATCTCTCACTTTTAATGAAGTTAATACTTTGATAGTAAATTCCCTACCCTGCAGTTCAAAAATCTTTCTAAGAGACATTCCAAAAATGTTTATGGCAAATAAAATACCATCTAACATTCCATAACAACACTCAGCTGTAGACGTTATTCCAAACACAGCCAAAGAACAAATTCAGACCCAAAGGATTGGTTCATGCAATGCAGATTCTTTAATAAAGATGGAAAATGCAATATACAGTGACAGCACGAAACGAAACAACATGAAAACAAGGAATTGGAAACACAAAAATCAGAAGGCTGTAGCAAGGTACAATCCAGGGTTCCAACCCAAATATTTTCCCCTCCTATCACAAGCTGAGGGTCTCAGAGCTGAGTAGAGCAGGGAAAACTCTTATTCAAGGATGAGCACAGCTCCTTGTATAGCAGACAGAGGGGAGCTTCTGGAGGCAGTGCTTGAAACTCTAAAGCTGTCAGCTGAAGATCTGCAAGGTTACTCTGTGCAGATGAGCAAGGACCATAAAGTTCAAGTAGTGGCTTTGCCACAATTTAACAAAGGGCTGAAAGCTTTGTTCTGCCTCCAGTGGAAGAAGACAAGAGAGGCTACTTGTGGAGACCGAGGGCAGATGCAGCACTGAACTCCCTGGGTATTTGAGGCTTAACAGGGACCACAGCTTCCGTATCCTCTGTAGCCCCTGTAGCCACCATAGCCTCCATAGCCACCACAGCCTCCGTAGCCTCCATAGCCACCAAGGCCTCCATAGCCCCAGAAGCCACCAAGGCC
>WTSP01026648.1:17170-77929 GCA_025331215.1 Actenoides lindsayi | reverse complement strand
TCCTCTCCTCTCCTCTCCTCTCCTCTCCTCTCCTCTCCTCTCCTCTCCTCTCCTCTCCTCTCCTCTCCCTCTCCTCTCCCTTTCCTCTCCCCCCTCCCCCCATTTTTTTTTCCTGCAAAGAATGGCAAGTGTAGTTTGATCATTTGGCCAAAAATCTTTACTTCATGGATTACATTATGTATTGATTATACCTATAGCTAAAGAGGGAGGGTGAATTCCCAGAATGTGAAAACTTCTTGTTAAGCAAATCTGGGATATAGATCAGCTGCAAGTACCAAACATGATGAAAGTGAATCTGGAAATTCTTACAGCTCCTCTAGCAAAACATAAACAGATGCAAAATGTCCATCATATTTTTGGTCCGTTTTTAATGCCTGCTTTTATACCTAAACTTCCAACATCAGGATAAGTTTCTTATATACTGAGAATTCCACAATGTGCAGCTTCGAGATTTTATTTTGAAGAACTTTATTTAACCTACAACCACTCTGGAATAACCCTTTGAGCTTTATATTCCTTACAGTAGAACATTTAGAAGGTCCTGACAGCAGAATAAGTTCACTTAGCTTATTTATTTAGCTTAGCCATTTGTAGGTGTTTGGTTGAGGTGAGACATCAAAAATAAATCAATTAATTTGTGCCTTGATTTAATGTCTTTAAGGAGTCTCATAATGGTAATAAAAATAAAATATAGAACCTCCTTAGAATTTTATCTGTAAATTGAACTTTCTAATAAGTTTACTTTCTGGCTAAATCACTCTTAGAGAGTTGCTTTCCTTTCAGGACAACCATCTTTCAGCAAATCCACACAGGAATATTAGTCTTATTTCATTTAATCACCAGATCCTAACAACTAAGTATTCACTTCATTAAAGACACTTAAAAATTCTGGCCAGCTGTTTCCTGCCACTTGGCTGAGGACAAGGTGGAGAAAGACAAGCAATTCAATCCCCAGCAGCTCTCAGTTGTGTTCAATGTAATTCTGCCACACAATTATACTTTCGTAATTTTATTCCTAAACTAGAATCTGAACCCAAGGTGGGTTCTGTGACTTACGGGCTTAAATTCTGACATGTTCAAATTCATGTTGTTTACATGAAAATTTCCAGAGATTTTAGGAATAATCTCAGAGTAATTATTTGTTTTGTCAACTTTTTCTTTGTTTTCTTTGTTTCTCTCATTTATGTACTTTCTCTTCTTTTTTTTTTTTTTTTTTTAATTTTATTTAAAAAACATTTTAAATTACAATTATAAAATGAATTGAAGAGGGAGGTATAATTAACATACTAGTTGTATATACAAATGTCAGACCGGTCACTTGCTTTGTTCCTGGAAAACTGTTTCCTGTTCTGGTTCAAATGCAAAATTCTGGAAAATTAAGTACTCTTTGTCCAAGATCAAGGTGACTACAGTATAATGTTTTCAAAGCTGGTAGTAATTTTTATGCACTGAATGTAAAAAGAAATACTGATTATAACTGAGGAGTTTTTTTAAAAAATATCTTTTTGATTGTATGAACTGGCAGGCCTGTTGCCTGTGAAAGTAAGTGCTAAGTTATCAAATCGTAAATCAATATTCCATGGCTAGAATCTAAGCAGACATAAATCAGTGAAGTTATATGGACTTTAAGTAAGTTGTGCTTATTTATACAGCTGGGTTTGACTATTGGGTGCTGCAAAAATGACAAGTTATCCAATTCGGTCATAATTCAGGAGAACTCTTAGAGAAAGATGTGCTTGTCCCTGGAAACAGAATTTAGTGTTCGGTACAGCCTGTGGAGATGATTAGGTATGCCAGGATGGGATCAAACACCCTCTACCAGCCCAGGAAATGCTGAGCTGGGCTGTGTGAAATCCTGCCCCTCCCTGGGGTGCAAGCAGCCCAGCCCAGGCATCTGTGCCCACTTGTGCACCACAGATTTGTATCCTCTCTATACTATAAGGCTACTGACGATTTCTTTGGAAGAATGAGCCGTACACAGTCTTTTCAAAAAAGGGAACTAGCTGCCCAACAGCCTAAGAGCTGTGGAGTCAGCAAATTTTTGGAAATTTTGTTGTGTCCTCAGTGTAGCTCATGTCTCAGTTCAGTGTCCTAAACCCTTGAGGCAAGGGAGTGGGAGCTGTATACACTATTCCCACTACACAGGTTAATTAACGGGATAAAATGTATTCATTTTTCCTTTCCCTGGGGTTTTAAAATTGAGGCACAGCCTCTCATAATGCTGTTGGCAACTTGATTTTATTAGTGTTTCTTGTGCATACTCTGAGTGTTGTCATCTGAGCCAGGCTGTTCAGCGAGTAGAGACTCATTCAAGGGTTAAGACGCAGCAAGCACTTACTAGACAGAATCTCTGAGAGAAGTCAGGCCTAGTGTGGGATTCCCACCAGGCTGGTAAACAAGATGCCCAGCTCCTCATCCCAGCTCAAACTAGAGCAAATCTAAGCACTGTAAGGTTCACATTGCCTTCAGGGCTAAGCAGCAGCCAAGGAATATTTTTTTGATACTAATTTTGGATTTACATTTGGCTTGAACTCTGATATAAGTGCTGTGTTCCTGATTGGCTTGCTCCTCTAAACACTTGTCCTCAGGAGGTATTCAGCATGTGCTTATAAGTTTGACATAAAGCTTAGATGTTGTCTTTGAACAAGGATGCTTTATTGAACTTGGTAAATGTGACCACTTACAGCTCTAGGTAAGGGTCTTAGAAAGATTTCCTCCTGATGCACTTTGTAAACTATGTGGTCTCATCTGCTTCTTTAGCTTTCTGTATGTAATACTTGGGGTTGCTTTGCTTTCGACTATACAGTTTTTGAGAAAGGATTTCTATTATTCAAAAAATATTAAATTCTGTTTGTTTGTTGTATGATGGAGACAGAAATCATAGCGCAATGCTTTCATGGAAATTTGTAAGTAAGAATAACAAAGAGAGGAAATGTAGGTAAGTGGTAGTCTGACAGTACTGCATAGACATATATTTCTTTATTGTGATTATTGGGTTTATACTGACCTGTTTGCAGTAAAGATGAGCAGCATCACAGAGGATTGAAATAATATTTGCTCAATGTTTCTTTACTCCTTCAAATCCCATTGTAATGCTGTAGTTTTTCCTATTGCTGCTGTTCATTTAATCAGTAACTTCATCTCAATGGGCTTTCATGCCCTGAAGAGATATATGGGCTTACAAGGATCAGATGGTGTAGGGATATAGAAGCAGGAGGCTTGCTGACTGCATAGATGAGCCAGAAAACAGCAAAACTGTCACCTGCTAAAGATTAGCTATTCTCACAACTGATCACTGCCTTACTTTCCCACCAGGAAAGATAGAAATGCAGAAGGTATATCTCTCCTTTTGGGATCTTTCAAGTTCTCTGAAGGAAACTTCTCATCTGACACGGGTGTTAATGATTGTGAGAAAAGCTAGTTTTGCTGCTAGATCCCTGAAGCAATTGAAGGAGGTTTAACAGCCTTCAGTCAGGTGTTGAATTTTTCTGTACAGTGTTGGGGGATGGTTAAATACCTCAGACTATCCCTCGGCACAGCCAGTACAGAGATCCAAAAACTGACTTGGAGCAGGTAAGAGAGGAAAAAGTCTTATCTTGTGCAGGTAAGTGCTCTTCTGAGGGCTGTGTCAACAACAAACAAGGATTTGCAATGTAGAGTAGAGGTTCATATTATAAGCCAAGTCCTCCTTTTCGAAAACAGATGGAGAGAAATGCCACTTATTATTTTCTAACATGCAGACTGAGAAAGTAAATGGTACCTGTGCAACTCCCAGTAACTCTTTGCTAAATTACCTCTGACTAAGCTTTGTGTCCTGCCTGGTAGGCACAGTGGGACGGTGGAAGTCTAGGAGGATCCACTTTAAAAAGTTCAAATCTCCACAGATTTTTTTGTCCTGTGTTTGATATCTTACTGGCAGACATCAAAGCCTGAAATAATCATCCTGAGCTCCTTTTACAGTCAGTAGTGGGACAAGCTGTGTTCCTAGAGTCTTAGCTAAAGGCCTGAGGATTTAGGTGCATGCAGCTACCTACACTCATGAGGAAGCACTAAAGGTACATACATTGTTTTTTTACAACTGGGTCCTAATCATGTCCTCAGAAGTTGCAAACGCAGGCAAATCTATGTACCCAGCTCCAGGCTATGTCTCTTCTGAACCACAGGGGTCTCTGAGGTAGGTCAGCTTCCCTTCTCATTTGCTCTGTGACTCCCACTCTCTAAGACCCCCGCCTAGAACAAAGCTAAAATATATAGATGTCATTAAAATCAGCAACTAGTTGGTATACCCAGGCTGCTTAAAAGATGGCAGATGTCAGATTTTATGATGAGAAGGCTACCAGAATAACAGAGAGAGACCAGAGTTTTTGACATTAGCAAAATGAAAGAAAAAAAAAACCCCAAACTTGTTAAGATAAAATGCTTGTATTTTCATGATTAATTGAGTAGAATAAGGAAAGTCTGATTTTTCTGAGTTGACTTTGCTTTACTATTCCTTTGAATTTCTCTTCAATAACAAAGTGAAAGCAAAAATACTCCAAACAACCCAGCCCAGATATTTTTTATATGTACAAAACTGTTGAATCACTTATAGTTTATCCCTCCAAATGAAGGAAGGTGGTCCTGTTCAGCTGATGGGTGAGTCAACCTCAGTGGGTGCAAAGAGAGCTTGTAGAGGTCTGTGCATGATTTCTACTTTTTACCATGTTTGTCACCATGCCACTCACTATCTTCATGGAATGACCTATTGCTGCTGATGACATAATTAATTTTCAAAATTAATTTTTTTTTTCCTTTTCTGTCACATGCTTTTCCTGCCCAACGGCATCTGTTTTTGTTCAAAGAGTCCTATGCCTTGCCTAACCTTGATGCTCCATTGCTGTCTCTTTCTGGCAAAGAACTCAAAAGATTTGGCCGGAAGGTTGCACTCAATCAATTCTGCCTTTAGGGTGTCCTAGAAGCACTTTCTTGGATAACCATTGCTTCCTCTTTCCACGCTCCAGTTCTCTGCATAGGAGGTACTTGAACATATGTACATCATTGATCCAAGCCATATGTCCATCCCATTACACCTGGGCCTTCCATGTGGATACACTGAAGGAATTAATCACTGGTCAGCTTAGTGTAGCATCTGACTCAGAGCAAGACACATAGGTGCCTCTGGTGGAACTTCTCCAGCTGGCAGATGTTCTTTCTATACTGTGTCAAAATCTTGTGTCTGTTCAGCACAACAGCCTTGTACAATTTTGGTCTGCCTTGTAGTCTGATCTGACACTATTTCTATATTTGCTTAGTAAACCTGGCAGAAAACTTCCCTAAGTCTATAAATGTAGGAAACTAGCTCTCCATCAACAGTGATGCAGTCATTTGAATTAGTTGGAATGCAAGTGAACTCATATGCAATGAGCAGTTCAGTCTCACTGTGTTTAGTGGAAGGGGCAGCATGTTCTTCTCCATGTTGATTGACAGAGCATCTCAGTTTTTATCTAATTTATATTTAGTCTGATGGTTTTTTTGTCTGTTGTGGAAGTAGCATATTTTTCTGTTAAAGAAGATCTGAAGATCTCAGCTGATATTAGCCACCAATGCCTAATGATGAGCATATCAGCATTCTTGGTAAACTTAGGCCTGGAGTGCAGTCCTCCTGCAGCTCAAAAGTGAGTCCTGATACTTAGGCAGATGTTGCAATCATTTTATCCAACACCTTGCAATAAAATAACATTTTCTCAATTAAATGCATCAAGGACAACAAAGAACAACACTCTTTCATAAGCTGTGATTTACAAAAACAAAATAAGAGACAACCAGGAAGGGTCTAAATGGCATGCAGTCTAAATAGAAAAATAAAGGCAGAAGGAAGAGGAAGGAAGGACAGAAGTGGACAATGAAGACAGAGAGGTGAGTATGGGTGGTATAAACACAAGGAGGAGGATGTTGAGGTTAAAAACTAAAGAAAGAAGCCTGTCATCATGGGCCTTAGCAAAGGAGTGAGTGAAACTTCATCACAATAGCCAAAGTACTGCATAAGCAAGAAATGGCACTCAAACCAAAAATTAAAGGGAAATTCAGTTCTGGATGTACTGGTGGTAACAGCCTCTCAGAAATATTCTCCCAAAGGAAATATTTAAGTACTGCACATAAAAGGTTTTTTTTGTAAAAAAGCATGATCATGTCCTTGTATAACAGTGGAGCAATGTGACGGATAGATACATTATTTTTCCTAAAATTAGGAGCTCAGTTCCTTATATTCACTTTAACACCAAAGACTCTGCACTGAAAAACCTCTGTCTTATAATCTTTGTGATGCCAGCTTTACATGATATAATTACTAATTGAATGCCAGATTCATCACCATGTTAATTCAGCTTCATATCTGTGTGTCTAACAGAATTGGATCAATGAACCTGGAGGAAGAAAAGGATTATGGTTAATATGCTTAAATCTTTGGGGTTTTTATTTCTCCATTAGCAGAAGTTTGGAAAAGGACTCTGCAGTTCAAGAACTACTTGAAGTTCTGCAGAGTTTGGATTATGGCTATGGCAAAGAACAGCTGATAATAACTATTCATATGCATTGCCTTATCAGCAAAATATGCAAGAGTGCCTTAATGACAAATAAACACAAACCATTTGTCTTGGTATTATTTGTTTTAAATGAGTGGCAAGATAACATCATGTTATGATTAATCTAACTGAAGATTTGGAATAAGTAATTATTATCTCCCCAAAGGAGTTCCAGGGTCTTTTTTGAAGTAACAATGTTCTTGGATTACAAAACACTGAGAGATGTCTCAGTACTGTAAGTCATGTGAAGAAAAGAAACCTCGAATTAAGAGTTTTAATTACAAAAAAAAGACATTTCTTCTGTGTCTTTTTCATAAAAAAAATGCCACCTTGACCATTTAAATGGCATGAAACAATGCTATCAGATTTTTTTTTTCCCATGTGAATTATTTGCACAGGAGATACAGATAACAGCAGCATGCAAATACAGTGTTGTACTTGGACAGGCTGGAGAGCTGGACAGAGGGGAACCTGATGGAGTTCAACAAGGGCAAGTGTCCTGCAGCTGGGGAGGAATAACCCCATACACCAGTACAGGTTAGGAACTGGCCTGCTGGAAAGCAGCTCTGTGGAGAAGGACCTGGGAGTCCTGGTGGACAATAGGTTAGCCATGAGCCAACAGTGTGTTCTTGTCATCAAGAAGGCCAGTGGTATCCTGGGGTGCATTGAGAATAATGTGACCAGCAGGTTGAGGAAGGTTCTCAGATTCTCCTTCCCCTCTACTCTGCCCTAGTGAGGCCATATCTGGAATACTGTGTCCCCTCTGAGAGAGCTGAGCAGAGGGCTATAAAGATGATGAGAGGAGTGGAGCATCTCTCTTACACAAAAAGACTGAGACACCTCGGGCTGTTTAGCCTTAAGAGAAGGCTGAGAGGGAATCATATCAATGCTTATCAAAATCTAAAGGGTGGGTGTCAAGATGATGGGGTTAGTCCCTTTTTGGTGGTGCCCAGTGGTAGAACAAGGGGCAAAGGGCAAAAACCGGAACACAGAAAGTTCCACCTAAACATAAGGAAAAACTTCTTTCCTTTGAGGGCAACAGAGCACTGAAACAGGCTGTCCAGAGAGGTTGTGGAGTCTCCTTCTCTAGAGACTTTCAAAACCTACCTGGTTGTGATCCTGTGCAACCTAATCAAGGTGACCTTACATTAGCAGTGTTGTTTGGCTAGATGATCTCCAGAAGTCCCTTCCAACTCCTACCATTTTGTCATTTTGTGATTCTGTAGCATAAACATGTAACTGCTTTCTACAGCAGTCTGGTTTCAGAATTGTTCAATACTGTGATAGCCTTGTCTTTTCTGACTGAAGAAAGGAAAAAATCGAAAGACATATTTTCCATTTTCTCTTAAATTTTTTACGCATTCCTTGCAGATGTTCAAGTGCTCAAAGAATAATTTGAAACTCTAATCTGAACCTATGGGAGGAAGTTTAAAGTATGCTGACCAAACTGTTCTACAGTGCAGAAGTCATGTTCGCATGATTAAAAAGGATCAAACAAAAGTAATAATACAAAGTGATCAAACCATGTCTTCTGAAGAAAGAGTTCTAAATCCATACACAAGTACATGGATAAGACAAAACATTTGAATGTAGTAAGGTGAGATTGCATTGATTGCAGTGTGCTTTGCAGTATAGCCACAAAGCAGTAGCTTCCTTACTGTGGATTTAGGAGCCAAACTTTAGGCATCTAAGTTTACAAAGGAGTACTACCTTGTGATAGGAAGCTCTTGTTGCTTATGGAGCTATCTGTAAGGATACATGTCTGAAGGGCTGGTGTTTTAGTTTTGATTAGTAGAAAACCTAGTAACCATGTCAAATATTCTCAAACTGAATGCCTTAAAGTCTGAATTAGACATGGAGATACAAGGCCAACTATTACATACATTCTAATTTTGGGAAAACTGTAGGGATGTTGCTAGCTTGATTTGAATGAATTTTCAACAGACGACAGTTTGATTATTTTGGAATTAGAGTCTGGGGGTCTCAGACATACATTTTTGTTTTGGTTGGGTTTTTTTTTTTAACACAAAGGAGCTAACAAATTACTCCAACGTATTAATTTTTCACTTCTGATTTTCTATATATTAAGTAACAAAAATCTCAATTACAATCATGCAATTGAGTATTGTGGCAGCAAGGTATGAAAAACGAGAAAGAAGTTGGTTATATATCAATCAGTTTCTGAGATTTCCTTGATACCTTTGAAAATATAAAGCGAATTCTATATAATGCAAAACTTTTTCATTAAAATATTTCTGTGCAACATACAAAAAAGTCCCCATCACATTACCTCACCTCACAATAGGAAACTAAAACTTACTGTTAGTATTTAAACTAATCTTGGTTTGACAGTATTCAGATGGAATTTAATACAAATTTAAGGACACTTATGCTTAATGCAATGAGTAATTCTAGGCTATCATCACCTCCAGTTATTTCAGTTTGATTTCTTTAAGTGTAAGCTAATATTGATTCTGATTTTGAGCAGGCCTGACAGGTACACAGTCAGAAGGTTTTAAAGATCTACTTTATTTTAAAAAAATTTCTTCTAAATTCCAAAGCTGCATTGAAATTCTAGTTTAATATTTCATCTTTAGTGACCTGTACATGAAAGCCTGATGTTATTCTGTCTGATTAAGAGAAACCTTACTTTTTAAAATTAAGAGGCAGAAAAACATGGGTGTTTATGCCCTTAACAGCTGGCATGGCTGAAAGGCCTCTTTTCAGAAAAAAGCATGGCATCTCACACTTTTTGGAAATGCATGTATATATTTATCACAGTTACTTAAGTCTTTCATTTTAGTTGAGAACAGGTTTGCTATACTTCAGATGAGGTAACTTTGTTTTCAGCAAAGTAGGAGGGTGATGTTGAATTCGAACAAAACACTGTGAACTAAATTAAGTAACATGTATTTCTTACCACTTGGAAAATGAAGTAACGTGTAGTTCTTACCATTTGGGAAACCTACTAGAGAAGTGGTTACTATTTATTTATTTATTTATTTTCCCCTGGCTTTCTATGACTGATGGTATTTATTTTACTTGTGGATGCTACTGTGTCATGTTTCCTCCAGAAGAAACTGATTGGGACTAGGGACTGCCCTTTCCCTGGAGAGATGTGAGTGGGACAGCCTTGCCAGACAAGCATTTGGAGCACAACAAGGAGTTTGTCCACTGCTGAGAACAGCAGGGAGCACACAGAGAATAGGGCCTTAAAGGAGTCATGAAGAAAGGCTGCTGAAGGAGTCAAATAAGTGTTTCTACAGATTTACAAAGGCAGTATACTGAAGTCAAGTCTGGAGGGCAACACTGATGTGCATGTAAGTAGAGGTTTATAAGGATCTTTTCATTATAACTTGTCTTACCTTGGCATTTTGAATTTTATCTGTTCCAGAAAGGTGGTTGTCATTTGTCCATATGTAACCATCATTTATGTTTAAATATAACAAAATCAAAATATGTGTAAATACAGCTCCTATATTTCTAAGACCTTTTGGTCTTATATAGGTGCTTGTAGTTTCATTACAAAGCTAAAGCTTCTGATTGTGAAGATAATTTTAGAGTCCTGCTAGGAGCTTACAAACTGATGGAAGGCTCAAGGTATGATATTAAAGTATAAATGAAGATCCAAATGTATATTTTCAAAGAGAAAATGTGCTTAGCATTAGCTGCCATTATTTTCAACATTAAGCTTTGGCATTAAAAACCTCTGATGCTTGCTTCGGCTTTATATATAAACTGCAGCTTTAAACCAATGCAAGAAACCTCCCAGTTCCTGGCCTCTGCTTTTGTTTTTTGTTCTCACACATGGAAAATATTTAGTTCATGAGTAAAATTTTTAATTTTCACAGTTAGTCTTAGAGTCTTTCACAGTTAGGATTTAGTTAATGTATGACCTTCAATTTAATCTTCTTGTTTTCTTTTCATCTTAGTTCTTGGTATTTTTCTTTAAAATAAGTTAAAGTATAAGTCAATTGACATCATTCATAGGTACAAGATAAAATAATCATATGAATCTGAGTTTGACAGAGATTTTCTTCTTGGATTATTTTCTGGTATTTTGTTTTTACAAGTAACTGAACTGTATGGGCCCATCAAATACTAAAAGCAAAGAAAAATACAACATTTTAAACAGGAATTTAGTTGGCACACACATTCATAAAATGTGGCTCTAACACACTACTCTGTGTTTTTAAAAGAAATGATTGATAAAATAGTAGTTCATACTGTTCCAAGTAATCCTTCCTACTGGTGATTTGTTGCACATCATACTTGTGGGTAATCAGGCTACTGAAATAAAGGCTACTGTACCCTTTGTACAGTGTTTCATCTGCAGGAGAACTGCAATATTTTAACTGTGTTCCACTACTCACTGCTTTGTAATTTACACCAAAGTAGTGAATTTATTTAATAGCAGAATGTTATGATAGATATCTTGTAATAACATAACCTCATTACTTTTATGGTACATCCTGCAGAAAATTTGCAAATAGCATAATTAAAATAAATACATTTGCCACTAAATTAGAGTATGTTTTGCAATGTAGGAAAGACCCACAACCTCCACAGGTCAAATAAACAGGCAGACTTGATTTCCACAGATTTCTTCTGGTCCCGTGTGCTTTTTTTGAAGATTGCGAATGCCTCTCTCAGATATGGACCTCATTACAATAATCCATCACTTTGTCACACTGCGATGAAATCTTCACAGGATTTTGTGTGGTACATTGAGTGGATGCCTTTGAATCGTGTGTTAAATGTGGTTTGCGAGAGTGGTGCTCCACCATCAACTTGGCCAAGCCCCTGCTGCAAGGTGCAGTGTAAGGCTCTGGGTTTGACCTAAACGGTCTAAAGGATGCAAGGTGGAAAAGTGATCTTTGTTCATGGCTTTTCACACTGGATTTGCCTTTTAGCTTGGCCTACCTGCAGGTATTAGTCTTTGAGTCATGCCAAAGAGCTTAGCTTTTTCCACAGGGTTTTCTGCAGGGTGATGTGAGATTTTACTATAGTTCAGTGTTGGTCATTAATATATTTCTGTACCAAGGGAGGATGTCTAATATGCATATTCCTTGGAGCAGTTCATTAGTGTTTACTTATACTGGAGAATAGAAGTGTGCCATTTAAATTGGCATAACTAACTAAGCTGTGGAAATACAAATAGATCTAATTTATACTGCTGACACCTAGCATGGGAATTTGCTGTCGCCTTTTCATATTTCATGAAGTTCTTCTCTCAAATAACTTGTAATGATGTAAAATGAGGAAAGCGTGAAGTATTTTTGCAAACTCTGATACACGGGGGAGATTGTTTGAAGACTATTTGATTTCAAAGAACCCCAGACAGCTGTATCTGAACCTCCTAATTGCACTAAGTGATAATCTTTAGAGAAAAAGCAACTGGCCACAAGCTGAGAACTGATTCTGTAAAAGACCTTTGTCCTGGGATACTTTCACTTATCTGGAGTACATGTTTCTAAGCCATTGACCAAGACCCAGTAACCACTTTGATATCCACTGAGTTTTACTATGTAGTTTTCAAACACATATTGCAGGTTATTTTGGACCATTGCCCGAATTATAAATCATTTCACCTTAGTTCACACATTTCAAGAGCTGAGACTCTACTAGTCTGAATGATCTGATTCACAGGAGTCCTGGACCTTAAGTATATTAACTGTTGTAAGATCAGTTTGTGAAAGCTCCACCTGCTAACTCCCAGATACATCCTCTGCCCTCACTGTTCAGACTACTCTGTTATTTATTGATAGCAATCATACATGCTTACATTAATGGGCAATTTAAGAAAAATATTCACAAATATTTTTCAAATTTCAAATGTCAGTTTGAGTTTGATGCACTTGCATCTTAGATATTCATGCCACATAAACACCACTTTGAGCTAAGTTTTGTTCCTGTAAAGGTCCGCTATAATTAGAGAAGTGCAGTCAGGATTAGATTCTTAGAGAAATAAAACTCAATTTGATTTTGATGGAGATAGAAAGAATCTAGCAAGATTAGATAATAAAATTAGGGTACTGAAACATGACTATGTGGTGTGGGTGACTTGTCACTAACCTTTAATAACAAACAGAGAAATGGTTGTTATGAGTATTCCATCAAAGTCAATCTCAACACAACTCATAGATCAATATGAATGTTCACTGAAAAGTGACAGATAACAAACCAGTCAGTCATGATGATTACCTTGCAGATCGTTCACTCTTAGAGAATGGGCTGAAAGTGGCAAGATGCAGGTGCACTTTGCTGTAGAGAACCATTCTGAGTAGTTTCCCATGTGGTCTTTAAGCTCTACTTGGTCTTATTTAGATAATGTGAGATGATCAGGTCTTAAATGTTAACACTAGATTTTGTAATACTTAGCTAAACATATAATCCTCATTTTGAATAAAATATGCTTTTACTATCTTTCTTAAAAGAAATAAATCCCTGGATAAAACCCAGGATGTTTTACTTTAGACTGAGTTCAGAAGGGCTGATGATCAAAGGAACAAATGTAACCACATTGCTTTAGAAAATATCACTTTCTTTTCTTTCCTTTGAAAGTTTTTCTTTCTACCAACATTTAGCTCCTCTTACTAATTATACTGCAAGTGACAGTGAACTGGCCACCCCTGCCCACCTTTTCCACTTTAAAGATGATTTTATCATACTTTGTTACAGTTGTTTATTTTCCAAATTGAAGAAACTGAAGTGCTTCCTTAGTGATCTATACTCTTGGTTGTTCTTGCCCTCCTCTGAATCCTTCCTTATTCAATGACCTCCTCCTGGAGATGGGACGACTAGAACTTCTGCCATCCAAGATGTCAGACATCTGTTTCCATCTAATTCCTAAAGTTGATTTACCTTTTTGACTTCCAGAGTGCATTAAGTTGATGTTTTTACAGAATTTTTCATCATAACCCCAAGATCTCATACTTAAATGACAGTGCTCAGGAAATAGCCCTTTATATATAGAGGTAGGACTTATTTTACCATGGGCATCAGTCCAGGTTTATCAAAACTAAATTTCATCTGTCATTTTACTGCCCAGACCCTGAATCACAAGGGATCCTTGTGATGTTCTTAAGAGTTGGCCCTAGCTTTGCTATCCTTAATAGTGTCATCAGAAAACTTGTCACCTCGTTATCCTTCTTCCAGGGACATGAACAGCATGAACCCTAGGGCAGATCATTCCATTGAAAATCCTTCATCCATCATAAGAATTGACCATCTTTTCCCACCCTCTGTTTCCAGCACAGTAGTAGAGTATTGATCCATGGTATAATCCCTTTTATCCTATGACTACCTAGTTCCTTTGGAAAATCTTTTGGACATTCATGGAAAATATCTTTATCTTCCTGTATCTATGTTATATTGTTGGTCTCTTCAAAGAAGTGTCACATGACTAATTTAAAATTGCTAATAAGCTGTCAAAAGGTAAATGAATAATTTCCATGTTTCTCCAGAAGAAAAAAAATGCATACTTCTCCAATAAGATTCAGTATGATTACTGAAAAAAAAAAAAAGAAAAGAAAAAAGTAATCATGTTTTAAATGCTTCTCATCATGCTTATTCAGGCAGTGTCTTAAATTTAGCTTTTGATAGTCAATTATACTAATAGAATGTTCCCTATCCTGTATGAAAATTCTGTTTGTTCTACTTAAATCTTAAATGTTTTATTTTTGATCAATTATTATCCCATGAAAACTTGTGTATAGGATAATTTGAGATTATTTTGCTGGCTAACTAGTAAGGAAAGGAAATATGAATCTGTACTGGACACAGTTCTTTAGGAGGAACAAACAGAGGAAACTTCATCATAAAAAATAGAAGTGTCATAAAGCGAGCAGAAAAATGGAAGCCAGAATCCCTAAGTGTTAAGAGACAGCTGCACACAAGTAGTGGGGCGAAGACTAATGTTAAATAGAAGTGAAGCAAATACAGCCAAGTATATTTAAAATTATAACTGGAGATAGTTAAAAGATTTTCTGTAGGTCATCACTCATTGACAATGTCTAGAGAAGATCATGTGTTATTAAAGTAATGGTAATATGAGTATGCAGTCTTTTCCAAGCTGACCATAACCAATTATGTTGTGCTTAGCATTCAGCTGTTTTCCTTTTTGTTTCACTTAAGACACAACATCTGGAGGGCCTCATTAAATGAAGGTTAGATAATCTACTAATAAACTATTTAATTAGGAATTCACCAGCAGGAAAATTACTAAAGCTGTTATTTGTCTTTACTCACATTTATTAGTGAGAGAAAAGAAACCACAGCAGTTGCCAGAATATTTTGCATCTTAGAAGAAATGCTTTAAAAAACCAACTTATTGTAGTTAGAAAAGACAAGCTAAAGAATTTGCAGTTATAAAGTAGCACATTAGTGCTGCAGAACAGTTTAGCTGACTTATTTCTGCCTTTCAGATGATTTTGTCATTCTCTTATCCATTCTCAAAAGTTAAAACATAATCAAATGCATTGCTTTTGCATCATATCCTTCTGCCCTTTTCATACCAGTGTCAGCAGGGAAAATGTTTTCCTAACTTTTTATACATGACTAGGTGGACATAAAATATTCTTTGATAGTGAACCTGTAGTACACTCATCCTAGGATTCTTCAGCATCTATTTCAACCATTTTATCACTAGTCCAGCATGAACTACCCCTTGCTGTAATAAGGCTATCTGTTTTGGTGAGAATGCTGAAAGAGAACCAATGCTGAGTATCTTCTGAGATGACTGCTCCTGTTCAGTATCAACTGGGTTGAGACCTTCTTAACACGTTTCACTTGTGATCTTTTAAAGCTGTCAGGATGGAATGATTTTCAGTCACTTTGCTCCGCAGTGGATTTAAAATCACGTCCCAAAGGTGGTAGATTAATAGATTAAAAAGGCAAAGTATTAATCTAATGCACTGTCCTGTCGCCTTACCCATAACTTATAGTATAACTGTCATATGATTATGGCAGTTCTCCGATGAAGCAAAGTACCTATATTTTGTTCTCGGTAAAACATTTCACTGACTGGTGCACTTGTTATTTCAGTGTGTTATTCTGTGTGGAGCAGAACAGTTAGTCAAACTGATTTTTACAGAATTAAAGACCATATGAACATTTGTTTTGATTATTTTTACATATTTGAATATGGACTTAATTATGTGCAGTAAATCTCAGCATTAGTTAGAAGAAAGAATTTTCCTGGGAACTTAAAATGTGTTTCTTATACAGTGCCGAGTCTCAAGAAGGCAAGGAATGTTCTAATATGAAACACCCTCATTCACTTCAGGTTTTGCTCAACATCTCAGCTGGACAGATGGTGGAAGCATACCACTCTTTGTGTGAAATACAAAATTAATTTTTCCCTTTGCTAATTGTGATGGAGAAGGTTCTATGTTCACTTGTTTGTTGGTGTGTGCGTCTAGGTACCAGAAAAATACTTAGGACTACAAAAATATTAGGGCCACAAAGATGATCAAAGGACTGGAAAGCTGCTGTATAAGGAAAGGCTGAGAGAACTGAGTTTGTTTAGCCTTGAGAAAGGAAGGCTCAGGGGAGACCTTATCACCATGTTCCTGTATTTAAAGGAAATATATATATATATTTTTAAAGGCAATATATATGTAACCACCCTATATTTAAAGGGTGGCTACAAAGATGATGGAGGCTGCCTTTTTACAAGGAGTCACATGGTAGAGGCAAGGGGTATGGTTAAAAGTTACTCCTGGTGAGATTCCAATTGAACACAAGAGGAAAATTTTTCACACTGAGAATGATCAACCATTGGAATAATCTCCCCAGGGAAGCGGTGGATTCCCCAACACTGGTACACATTTAAGATTCAACTGTACAGGGTGTTGGGCCATCTTATCTAGATGGTGCTTTTGCCAAGAAAGGATGGACCAGATGATCCCTGAGGTCCCTTTCAATTTGATATTATGATTCTGATTTTTTGTGTTAAATTTTTTTAAATTTATTTATTTTTTAGTGATTTTCAAATACGTCATAAGTTTGCTCTCTAAAATTGCTTTACTAGGCTTAGGCTGAGATTACTTTAGCTAAGGAGTTCCCAAGACAGAACCATCTCTAAAATGACCAAATTCTACACCTATTTTTATAATTTTCTTAGAATAGCTTTTAAAAATTAGATATTCATGCATCCACTGAGGTTCAAGGCTCCTGCCTAGCATCATGAACAATTTTGACCTTTGTATTTTAGAAGGAATTGGGTTTACCCTTTGACTCTGTGGAACAGTTCTTTGAAGTATTATGGGCAAACTGTGAAACCTTTACTTGTTTTAAGCACAAATATTGGACAGATATCAAGAAATGTATGATTACAAGGTGCTGTGTATTTTCCATCAGTGCTTGAAATCTATTGGTATATAATTGTATATCTGTCAGCACAGTTCAACTTATATGTTGGGTGAGATAGAGACTAGGTAAGTAGTGCCAACAAATGTCAGTTGGCTTAAATTTGGAGGACTGAATAATGCTTTTCTCTGGTCATACTATATTATTTCTTATACTATAGTATTTTTCATATATTCTTCTACTTCTCAGACACAGGAAGTACAGGGATATCTCATGCCACACATATTCACTTATGGTTTTCACATTTAAGCCATTGCTTTCAAAAGACATGTCAAGAAATCCACACAGTTCTCATCTCTTAGTTTGTATCCCCTATGAGTATCCAAGAATGTACATTACTCTGTGTTTCAACAGGCTGCTGTGCCTCCTCAAGTACAGCAGAGCCAAAGGTTACTGTCTTACCCAAAGGAAGAAAACAGAACAGAACATTAGGATAATTATTGATTTGAATACAGAAGAAAAAGGCAAGAAAGAATCTGAGAAACAATTGACAAAAGGCATGAAAAGTACTAATCATTTTTAAATGTATCAGGAGTAGGAAGCCTGGAGATGCGAAGGGAGCTCAGAGAAGACAATTTTATAATAAAACAGGAAATATTTCTTTTAAAAGTTTTTTTTCATAAAAAAAAGTATTGGGAGGTTCAAACATAATAATTTCTGTTTCCGGGTGCAACTCACAGAATCTGTCTCAAAATAAACATTTAGGTAGAAGGATCTGAGGAATAAATCAATAAACTGAACTCTAAAATTTGTCAAAAACAGTTCATGTTCAGCTACCTCTCAGATTCTATAGGTTGCCTTGGATGAAATAGCTGAAATATTAACTGCAGCATATAATTTCCCTTGTAACAGAGATTCAGGATACAATTTTTTAGGAGATCATTCAGGGACTAACATAAATCTGTAAGGTATGTATGTACCCAGAAAACTGGCAGAAACTACAGTAAAGGATAAAATTAGATAAAACATGGATAGGGATAAATATAGTAAGGACTATAATATATTAGGAAAGAATCATCAAGTTGTTATGAAAAGAATTCTAGTAAAATAGTGAGCTATAACTTCTTTGAAGTCAACAGGTATGTGGATAAGGAAGATCAGTTGATTTAGGCATTTGGTGTTTCAAAACCGTTTCTGTTTGGAGTTTCTTCTCCAAAAGTTCTTGATTTGACTTGCTGTGAGGTAAAAGAAAATCTTCTTACAAAAAATAGATATGAGAAAAATAATGTAGAAATAAATTTTTTACAGTGGAAGATCACCAGTGGAGTATTACATGGGTCTATGTCATATATATGCTGCTCACCATACTAAGTGAGCAGTGAGGTGAAGAAATTCACAGGCATTACCAAGTTATCAAGGTTATAAAAATGAGACACACCTGCAAAGTACTGCACAAGGACATTATGACAATGAGTTAGTGAGAGACCAAATGGTAAATGAAATTTGAGTTAGATAACTTTGAAGTACTATGTATCAGGGAACACTCCTAACTTTATAGATCCATGAAAACTATGCTTAACACTAGTTACAAAGAAAATAATATATTATGAAGTATGATGACAAATAGAGATCAAAATAAAAGATGTTACTGTTGTGCTGTGTAAATCCTCCATATGCATCATGAGTATTGGATTTAGAACTGGTACCCCAACTTTGTAAGGAGAACAGGATCTGGGAAAGTCAAAGGACAGCAGAGACAATCAAAGGTATTGAATGACCCCCATGCAAGTAAATATCTTACATGACTGGGATGTTTTGTAAAGGAGTTGTCATAGAAGAGATGTGACGTAAGCCTATATATTCATGATGGGAAGGCGAGAAGAATAGTTAGCACTGTTTCTTCCACTGCAATAACTTTAAAGTCATAAAATGAAACAAATGAAACAAGTCATTGGCAGGTCATAAACAAGGAAGGCAGGTTTTCTTACAATGTGTGGTTCGTTGTGGAATCCTTTGTCAAGAGGATGTTTTGAACGTTAGAAATTTACCTGAAAAAAAAAAGATCGGATAAAGTAGTGGAAGAAAAAATTATAAATATGAAAATTATATTTCTCTCCCAGAAGTTTGATTTGCCACTGACGGATGATAGATTATCTAGCAACAACATCAGCACGAGTTTGCGCTGTTTCTTAACTGTACTAGAGACATCTGACAGGTATTGTCAGAGAAAGGATTGCAGGGATCTTTGGTCTGACAAGGTGTGCTGTCCTAGTGTTTTCATCAGTTTATTTCCTTCCAGGCACCAGCTGCTCAGAAGCCCATTCCCTGAAAGACACTATCACTCACTGACACAAGATGAATGGGTGTGGTAGCTCAGGTGTAAGGTTTGGACTTATTCTGTGTTCAAAGGAAGAGGTAGAGTCACATGAAGGCTGGTTTGCAAAAAACTTGCATATGTCAGCTGTTTGTAGAGGGAGACTGATGTCATTTTGCTTGCTGTTCACACTGTTAACGTAAAAAGGAGGAGGTACAGGAAGACTGAAGATGCACTTAGACCAGCGCAGAGCCTGCTTTTTGGGGAGCTGATGAAACGGAGACCCACACTGATGAGTGTGAGGAATACTATCTCTAGAGCCAACTCCTATTTGCATTGCATTGCAGAGGCATGAGCTATGAGTGAGTGAACTCATAGCTCCAGCACCTATGGGCATTCATGCACAGTAACTTTAGTGACTTCATTCACACTTGTAAAAGCAGCAAAGGAAGAAGGACAAGAATGGTCTGTGCTACTGACGTACCTGTACTATCTTTTCTTTTTCTTTGCTTATAAAAACCCCACACCACCATACACAATATCCTAAAAAAGGTATTGCACTGTAATAAATTGGAAATTAAGACAAATTCATATTGCAGCACCTGAATAGAGAAATGAGGGAGAGAGAGAGACCACAACTAGAGCAATTTCCTGCACTGACTCATGAGGAATATAATGGACATGTTTGGAGATGCACCAGTTCACTGAAAATATAAACAGAGGTAATAAAAGAAAAGGAAAAGAAAGACAGGCAAGACATCTGCCAGTCTAACCTGCAGTTTACTAGGGGAAATAACCTGGCTGAAGGTGAGGAAAGAACTGTTCAAACAGAAGCCTTTATGGTATCTTCACATGCTTTCTTAGCTTGCCTGGAGCAAGAGCCCTGCAGGGCACTTTCAGTTTCCAGAGGGAGCTTTTTGTAAATCTCATTTTAGAATTAAAAAAGTGTTTCTTGGTAACTCCAAATCTGCTAAAGCACATTGTGGGAGCAAGCCAATGTGCCAGTCCAGATGAATAGAAAGAAAATAGTGAAAATAGTGAATAGCGAAAGGAATTTTTTTTTGTCAAAGGAGACACAAAGAACAGAAAATAGGCATTGCTATTTATTTTCTTAGACAACAAGTAGTGGTCCAGTGAATAGCAGAAAGCCAAGCTGTAGTCCCTTGTCAAGCTATGATCTCTGTCATACTAAATAACTCTATTTGATACAGCAGTAATCATACCATATACTGTCTGTGATAAAAAACACTATTTTTGAGTAGCTAGAGATTTAAAATTTTCAAGTCTGAATTGGGTATACTCAAGACAGAAGTAATTCTCTCTTTATTAGGCCAGAGATATGTTACATAGCCAGAGGGGATATCGCACTGGGAGAGGAAGTATGATTGGTTTCTCTGTTGGCTATTCAGATCTCATCTGGAAATGAAAGGTGAGTGAGACCAGGGAAGGTAGGCAAAACTGTCAAAGTTGTGGAGTTGGTTGGTTGGTTGGTTTTGTACTTGAAACAGATAATTTTGGGCAGGTGTCTAGGAGACACCTTTTTGTAAGTGCTTGTAATATGTGAAATATACTGTGTAAAATATTTTTGGATTTATTTTTTTTTTTTTTAATTTTTCTTCTCCAAGCTTAAGCACAGTTTAGAAAACAGGGACCAAGATCTGAAAGAAGCAGCAAATATGGAAAGTAATGGTGATGGCAGGAAACTGGGAGGCCAGGGTATAAAAGGATATTTAAATGATCATGTATCCTGGAAGGGCAATTCATGCTTATCTGCTTATTATTAAACTTCAGTCATTTTCTTTCAAGAGCAAATGGCTATTATATTCCTTAACCTGAAACTCAGTGGGCTGAATAACTGATCAGTCTTTATCATTTACTTAAGTCTATCACTTTTTGTGCTAACCTCCTATTTTAGCTTCCTTTCAGACCTTTGATGATAATATCAAATTGCATTGGGCAAAAAAATAGATCTTTGCAATGTACTGCTAAAATAGGTTAGTTAGATGCGGAGTACCCATTTGAACTTGTTTATACACAATTTAATATTTTCTCCAGTAATATGTTGCTAATACTTCATTATCTCTCTCTCATAATTGCATAATTGCATTTTTATAGCAGCAGTAGTCCTTGTTGCTTTAACTGAGGACATATCAGTAGCAATGAAGAGGCTGTGGTACATGTTTCAACACCACTAGTATGTATGCTGGGTATCGGATGGTGTTGTTTTGTGCTGCTTTGCCTTACATACATGCCTGATAGAAGTCCAACCACATGTGTACACACAATACAATCAAACCTTAGCAGACAGACCTGAATATTTCTAAAGTATTTTTATCAGATTTATTTGAAAAATCCTATTTTTCATTAAATGAATTATTTACAACTTCCTGCTAACTTCAACATATATCAGTTTGTGAGCATCTTTCCACCTCAACTTTTACAGTGTTTGACTGATAGGGTTTTTTTGTGTGTGAAAGTTGATGGGAGTTAAGCCAGTGGTACTCCTTGTTCCTTGCATTTGTCAGATGAGAGTCCTGAGTCAGAATAAGAAAGGAAGGTGCATTTCTAGGGAGGGAGCTGGGAAGCAGTTGCAGACAGTTGCTTCCTATCACTTTAGATCAGATGGATGTGGACTAGCTCCAGAAGGAAGATGTGCAATCAGATTAGCACAGCTCCTGAAGGAATGATCCCATCTGGATTCAAGTACCTGATCTGTCTGAAGATATTTGGGTCTTTTTCCTTGCAGGTCCCTCAGCCTCTCTGGGGTAAAAAGTATGTAGGAGAGAATAGAGTGAAATGGTCATGACTGTCTAATGAGTCCCTTAGCAGTGAGGAGACTAGGATTGTGCTTATTGCTCTGTGCATTTTTGTTGCAATAGTCATTGACTAAAATACACGGGCAGCTTTGAACTTTGAAGCAAGACCTTCCTCACTTTTTCTACTCCATAAATCTCAGGCAAGTTACCTAATCTCTATACTTTGATTTCTGAAATCTCAGATAAATCTTGCTGCTAGTGTTTATAATGCTGATTCTAAAGTAATAATGCTCCCTTATAACATTGATCTTAATGTAAAGATTAACATAAACTGCTTACATTATTCATAGTATGTTGGCTTTGTTAAGCTTGGGAAGATGAAAACCGTATGATCACAAATATGTTAATTTGAATGTAACTGTGTAATATCTTAGGATCTATTTGCTGTCTGTAACTGAGACCAAAAAAAATATTATCTTGCTCCTATCATCTAGTAAAATTAAAAAATAATAAAACAAATCTGTTATTATGTATGAACAAAAATACAGTCATAGTGGGAAAGCATAATCTACAAAGTGACACCTATGAGTGAAATTTGAAATTTGTAATTGAATTTTTAATGTTCCTTTCCATTAATGAAGCCTGCACTGTGTACATTCACTGGTGGGATGTAGACTTTTTATGATACCCAAACAGAAAAGGCAGTACTGCACTGTCTACAGCAACTGCCTTCCATCCCTGTCCATAGACAACTAAGGCCCACTGTTTAATGTTCAACAGTGACAGAAATAGTTCATTTTAAAGAACTCATTCCTTGATTTCCTTATTTTTTTCCCATCTAAGAAAATAATTTCCTAAGAATGTAGTTATTTAAAGGCATTTAAAAGCCTTTTAAAAGATTTAAAAGCCTTTTTAAAAGATTTTAATTCATTAGCAATGGAACTGTGTATCCCTTGTATAATTTCCATAGTAATTTATAATGGTATCTAAATCTTCACCAATTAATGTATTTTCCAGTCTCTTTTCTTTGTAGTGGAAGTGGTTTCCACAGAACTACCAATGGCCTGGCAGTAAGTGGCATGCAATTGCTTTATATGTGAATATTGCAGTAGTTTTAATTCATGTAATAATTTTTTAAGAATACTCATTGACTTTTTATTATTACTAATAAACAGAAGTATTAAATACCTAAGGTGACACAGTGATTATTGCTTGCAAATTTTTACTATGATTTTGAACTCTAAATAACTATTTTATCATTATGGTCAACTGATAAAAAGGATTTTATTGTAAGACATAAAAAATGTCAAGAGAACTGTTTGTCTGAAGTATTAAGCATCAATTAAACCAGGACACCACACTACCTTCTGAACCAGGACACCACACTGCCTTCTCTTTTCATCTGGTGGCAAGTTGTTGCTCATTGTACATTTCTACTTACAGAGCTACGTACTTTGGGATTTAACAATGTAAAGGACAAGCAGCTGTTTTATAACCACTTCAAACTGTTCTAGTCACAGATAAGAACAGTGTTACCCTTGGTTCCTGGACAGTGTTTCTTAGCATCAAGTACCACATGGCTAGAACCTAATATTCCCATTTCAGAATCTGTGCACCTGTTTGGACATGCCCTTTCTCAAAGAAACTTTGTCTTAGAATGCCAGGGGCTCTTCAAGGTGAGAGTAACTGTTTATAGGAGGATTTTTATGGCTTTTCGCCCACACCTACACCGACCTCCTTTCAGCTACTACTCTGCCAGATGCATTTAATTATTGCCATAAACTGTAAACACTACTGCATGACCATTTCCCCTGTAGCAAGATTGTGTGTGTGAAAAAAGTAAACAGATTGTATAACAAAGTGTTCTCTAGCTGTCAGCAAGGGCTTTGAAAATAAAACACTTCCCTCCCGACTCACAATTGGCTGACAGTCGGCACATAATGAATAATAGCTCCTGGGGACCAGCAGAAAGATGTGTGGGAAAACTTTAATTAAAAGCTTGTCAGTACAATTTTACCTGGGTGACATCACCTGACTGAAATCCTGCTGCCGGGCTTTGTTGTCTATAGGATCGCAGGTAGCACACTTGTTTTGCTGACAGCAAACAATTCAAAAAGTACTTTAAACACTGGGGGGAAGACGCTATTCTGCCAGTAAAATATAATTCATTTGTGGTGTTCTAATTTTCTAATTAGCAGCTGTAGAAGGCTCTTTGCCATTGTGGGAGGAGGGTGACAAACAGGTTTTTGTAGCTTGTTATCTATGGTGCCCTCTTGATTATGTATTTTCTTGACATTCCATTCCAGAAAAGTGTGTTCCAAAATCAAATACATTTCCAAACATAGACAGCTGGGCTCGAGCCAGAAGTACAGACCTAGCATCAAATTCCCAGCTTTAAACTCTCTTATATATATTAAATCAGAGCACCAGATCCAAACAGACTAAGAGTTCACAGCAGAGTACTTTCAGGCTGTGCAAAATTCCTAAGGCATAGGATCTTTGTGACGGTCCAACACAGTAAAGCACATAGTTTAGGAGAAGAGTCGTGATGATGGATTTGATTCTGCTCAACTCAAGCTGGCGGTAACTAACACGATAAGGTGGCACTCATGCTTTTGTATGCCTATTACTGTAAAATGGCAATGGGAATTTGAAAGCCTGAACTTGGTCCTAAAGCAGTAATTAGTATTATTCATGGAAAGAAACTTAGTCATATAGCCGAAATCATTAGTACTAGTAAAGCTTGGCTATTTTACAAGTAATTTGTAGTAATGGAGAGTAGTTTCTCATAATTTAATGTTAATTAATTCAGTTACATCATGATCTAGCTTAAGTCCTGAGCTGACTTTGATGGGAATAGGCTGGGTCTGATCCAGAAGCCACTGAGGCCAATGGGAGCCTTTCCATTGATTTTGAGAGAATTTGGTTTGTGTGTGTAGATGGATGGAATTTATTTACCTGACATAGGAAAGACTCTCACTGAATTGTATGTTTGCCTTCCTTATGAACATTCTCCCAATTTCCTTAATTTTATGCAATTATGATTTGCCACATGTTGAGGGAAGTATTATATCTAATTAGTGGTGAGCAAAAGTAAACAGGTGGTTTATTTTCTTATTACATGCTAGAATTAAATGCTGTTCTGGGGCATGTATATGTGAGTAACAACAACTTCCTAGTAAGACTAAAGACAAGGCTTCTAAACTGAAACATTTCTAGTACGACTTTTCTGTGCCGAATACTTCATCTGAAGATTAATGAACAAGGTTTTATCACTTATTTTGGTGGAAGAGGCTGGAGTTAGGCAAGTGGGAAGAAAATAACTTGAACAATTAAGAATTTTCCTTCATCCTTTGCTGGTCTGACACACTGCACAATAACACTTAATTCTTTAGTAAAGATATACCCATCTGAGGCTTTCAGTATATGGATATTAAAAGAGAAGCAGGTGCTTTCATACTCCAAAGACAAAAAAGTGTTATGCTAAAATGTACAATAATTGTCACTTGCTAGTCACAGTGTTCACCAATTACTCAGTAATGAGCAATATTTGTGAATTTCAGTTACTGATGCATGATAAATATTTATCCAGAGCTAGATTCATCGAGGCACCTCAAGAAGGAGTTTTACAGTATCTGAGCATTAGAACTTTCAAGGGAGGCCTGGACTCCCAGTGATGTGCATGAGTCAGGAATTTCTGATTAGGCTAAATGACACTTGTCATTTTAAGAAAAATCCCAAAGACCCCTTCAACAGGAGACTCAAATCTCTATATGGCCAGGCAGTGCCCGAACAGTTAGGCCAAATAAAACTCACTGGCTTCATAGTATTCCCCTGCAATTCTTCCATGTTGCGTGAATGAACAGGTGAATGTGTATGGAACAGTGTTTGGGAAAAGAGAGGAGGAATAGAGTCATGGTGTATCAGGCATGGTGTTCAGAACACCCCCCCTGAGGAGGCAGATATTACAGGTTTAGCTTTATGTATCTGACAGAGCATTGTCATGGGGGTTGTGTGTTTTCACACCCCCATGACAAACACATCCTGGGTTTGGTTGGGCTTAATTATCACAAACTGCTGGCCCAAGAAGTTGGGAGGGGCTTCAGCTGGGAGGGGCCACAGCCAAGAGAAACAACTGAAGGGGGGGGCACTGGCTTAGCCCAGCGCATCTGTTTTCAACTTGTTTCTATGTGTAGCTTCAGTGCAGCTGGAGCAGGGAAAGTGGTGTCTCAGGCACAGGTGGAGCCTCCTGATCTCTATCTATTTGCATGTCATTTCATTACTACTATCATTAGTACTGTTGTTTTCTTCCCTCTTTGTATCGTTTTATTGAACTGTCATTATCTCAACCCATGGGGTCCCACTTTTTTTTTTCTTCCTCCCAATTCTCCTTCCCATCCTCCAGGAGGGAGTGTGGAGGGGAAGTGGTGGGTGAGTGGCTGTGTGGTGTTTAGCTGCTGGCAGCAGTTAAACCATGACAAGCAATAAACAGAACTCAGTATTCTAATCCCGAACTGAGGACCTTTTATCCATTTCAGTCATCATTTAATTATGATGTAAAAGGTGAACAAAAAGTGAAAGAGCTCAAAAAGCAATGCAAAGAAAAGTGCATTGCACCCAGCCATTGCAAAGGTAGAACCTAAACCAAGATTTCCTATAAACTGAGAAGATAAAGACAATGTCACTGTGCTCTTCAAGCAGTACAGGTAAACTCCTGTTCATTTAGTTTAGGTTTTCCTCAAATATGTCTGTGACATGTGTTGAAAAGTATGAAATTTTAGGTATGATTCACAACATTTATCTTGTATTCCTCCCTGCCTTCTTTAATACCTTGGTTCCTGATTCATATTCCTTCTTGTGCTGTCATTATGTAGCCTATGGTTTTTCTCTCCTCAATCCTGTATCTTCCATAAAGCAAGGGTGAAAAAACTTGCCCCATTTTCCCTTCTCCAGCCTGGCCACCTGTAAACTTAAGTGTTAGTATGATTCTTTGAGGTCTGAAAGATACAGGTTTGAATTCCTCTGAAAAGGAGTGATGAAGCTTGCTTTGCATATTGTAGGTGACCACAACTCTACGGAAAATAAAACAGTAGTACCACTAAGTCATGTCTTTCTGTTTGCAGAGACAGCAATGGTGGCTGCTGTGTTTTTCTGGGAATATGATGCTTCAAGAACCATGTTCCAAATAACCAACAGGATCAGGCACATCAAGGGTGGCTGAGAATACTCAAGGGCCCCCAAGAGTGGCCAGCCTCATAGTAGTGGTATCATACTTCTATACATGTATGGAGTAACTAGGTAACTTATGACCTTTAAGGTCACCTGAGAAGAAGTCTTCAGGTGGTGACAAATTAATCAACAGATGAAGACGTAATAGTCTCTTGCCTAAGTCCCACTTTAGGTATCTAAACCTTTTAGTCTTCCGCCCCTCCCCCCCCAATTTATTAATAGAAATAGGCTGTGAAATTCTTGTTAATGAGAACAAATATACTCCAAGTCTTCCTCCACTCACAACTTACAAGCCTACTTGTGTAGGTGGGAAATACGCCTCTCTGTTGACATTTAGTTATGCCTCGAAGCAGGACTTCAGAGTTCTTAAAACCATGCCAGTTATACAAGTTAGCAGATGATAGTTGTTTTCATCACCACAGGGTTGTTACAGGAGCTAGTAAGAAGAGTATAAGCAGACACTTTTATTTATTATTTACATATTATCAAAGTGAAGGAAGCCTCTTTTAATTTAAGAGTGCTGTGAAAAAACCTATAGAAAACCATCTTTGCTCTTGGTGTTTGATGAACGTAATCTTTGATTGTACTTGATGATAAATTAGGTGGCTGGTCTCAGTGTTCAGTCTGATTTACAAGAGATTCTTTTGAAGTGATAAATGCCTATCAGCCTGCAGTGTTACACTGTAAAACAGAAGGACCTGAACATACTTGACCAACAACACCAATTTTTTTTCTAATAGATAACTCAAATCATGCAATATAGAGACATTTTAAATCAGTTAAGAGAAGAGAAGCCACTGTGTTATATATAAAAGGTACTTTATTTTAAGACAGACAAGTCTGAAAACAGAAGTTAACAGAAAGTCACAAGTCATTCTAGTGACAAGTGCATGAAATCTAAAGAACAGATTCCATATGGTATCATATTTCAAGTTGTATGTCAATGACTTCATCAGAAAGTTATACCCTTCCAGTAGGAGAAATGATACCTTTGAAAACATGTGTGGCTGCATGTAAAAAGTAAGCTCTCCCTGTCTTCGCAGAGAGCCAAGACACTTTCTGCTGAACAGGCAGACAGAAGAGAAAGAACAGATGTAATTATCAATCATACACTGTCATTAGCCCAGCTCTTAGGATTTTCAGAAGAGCAGAGTGTATACTGGTCCGTTACTGGTGCAGACCATAGCTGCCTTCATTATAGATTTTTTGGTCTGCTGTTTATACTCCAACATAGTGAAGGCAGGATTAATCTAAATGTCTGACAGTTTAGACATGAGGATGGCTGCCAAGTCCATATGAATGTGTTGTCACTTGGACATCTCATGCCAGTGGCACAAGTGAGATGGGTTGAGCCACAGAAATTACATGCATCAGTGTAAACACTAATAAACATCCTGTCCAAATTCTTCTGTCTTCTCTTTGGCATAGAGGACAGTGGATCTGCATAGTTCAGATCTGCTGCAGAGTTCAGATCCACTCTCTACAAACTCAGAAGAATGGTCACCTACAGTATAGAAATGAGGCTTCATACCAGTGTTCAAAGGAGTCCAAACCCACATCTCTAAGATCCCAGAGGAGTATGCTAACATGAGACAGAGTTATACACAGCAAATACTTAGTTCTTTGTTTCTCCCCTGAGCTATTTCTACTGCGGGAAAACATTTGCATCTATGCTCAGATACTACAATGTTCTGTATAATTATATATTGCTGACGATAAAGATGTACCTAAAAATACAAAGTTCAAAGTGTTTTTCCACAGAAGTGGAAAAAAAACAATGCCAGTATTTTAAGAGGTTCTTAAATTCAGCATCTGTATTTATTTCCATTCTGGATGGCAATAAGAGAAGCTGTTAATTAGAACTACTGAATCTGATTAGATTACTGAGCTCTTTAAATGTGGATTAACAAATATGGGGTTATTAATCTCTGAACATGGATTAATGAGGCTGAATTTTCTCATCTGTATTTGAAAATATAGTCTTGAATCACCTCCTTGAAGTTGCCTTGTCTCTCTGTGTCTTTTGATCCAGATGATTTCCTGTAGACATTATAGCTCCTCAATGTACTAATAAGGCCATTCTTATATATTATTTGTTTTAATTAGGAGCAGTAATTACTATACCATACATACATGTAGCCTGTAGAACTTGCACCTCACAAAAATAAACACTCTGTGATTCTGTGAAAGAAGAAAAGCCACCCATCTAACTTCAGTTCCTTCAAGGAAACTTCAAGGAAACCTGAGCAATCAGATCCAAAGAGCTGCACCTGCATCCCAAGGTTTAAGGAGCAGTAGAAATAACAGACTATTTCCAAAGGCAGCAGCCAGTTCTCCAAGGTTAAAGACTAATGGGAGAAACACTTCCTAGAAGTTTCTCAGCCTGAATGACCTAGTGACGTCCTTGGAGAAAATCCTAAATAACAGCCATGAATGTAAGTAAAATTGTAATTATGTATTGATGAAATTTTTTTTTTTTGCACCTTTGTGTTGACATTTCAGAATAAATTACTTCATCTTGGGCTTTGTTCTTGTCCAGTAGTAAAAGTGAGAGCAGTGTTTTAAGAAGAACGGGATACTCTGTTTCTTTAGAAATAGTGAATTGACCTGCTGCTAGACTGCTTGTTTCAAGTGTATACTGTCCACTTAGATCTGCGATGGGTAACCAGCATGAAATAAAAGACAGATATGTAAGTGGTCAGTAAAAAAACCAAACCACATTACTTATCAAAATTCCACTGTCTTCAGAGTAGTCTCATAGGTCAAGAGGGCCTGCATGTTTATAAAGAGCTCTGAAGTCTTCTTTCTGGTAAAAAAAAAAGAGAATCCATTTGACAGTTCTGAATTCAAAGCTTTTGGAATCAAAAAAGGGACAAAAAAGATTACAAACATAGTTCTATGAGATTTTGCCCTGCACAAGCAACTAACTGTCAGACTTGCACAGATTGTTAAAATATTTGCACAACAAAAAAAAAGAAGGCATAATAACTCTGCTTAACTAGAGAACAACTTCTATATCACTAATAAGCAGTAAGCTCAGCTACTTATATCATTTACTAATCAGAACAATCCTGACTGCCAAAGGCCTAAATCTTATCTTGAGGGCTCTGCTGGAAGGATGTGAGGTTCTGACTTTCTTCTTTAACCACAGGGATATTTCCAAAGTTTAAATCTGGATCAAACTGAATGGTGAACGCTGGTTCTTGTTAAAACATAATTCTTGCTGGAGACTCTTGATAAGTGGAACCAACAAAGGTATCTAATGGAAATGAAATAGACAAGGCTCTTCATTTTATTTTAAATTGGCCTGACTTGCTTCATGGCATTCATTTAAGTGGTTTCCAAACCACAGCCTGAGAAGCCTCTTAAACTCACTGGGCAGGATTCTGTTTCAGTAAAGTTTTTAATCCTTGTGTATCAAATGGACAAATTCTCAACGCCAAAAGTCATCACAAACTGGACATATGGTAATCTGGGGACTAGCGAATCTACGTTTTATAGTTGAATATTAATCTCAATATATAAACATGTATATATGTTTGTACACAATACATAAACTTATATATGCATAAAGACATGATATATACACTCATATATAATCAACATCAGGTTAATGTTGGTATGAATCATCATGTAACAGAACCTGCCTACAAAGATCTAGGAAAGCTTCAAGGCACGAGCTTCAGTAAGCAAAGAAAAATCTGTAATCAAAACTTTTTTTCTCTACACTGTTGTGAGATTTGTGCTTTCCAGGTGTGACACAGCTGCTATTGAGAAATGCTTCAATACTGGAGTTCTTTCCCTCTTTCCTTTGGAGTGAGCACAGAAGAAGTTGTCCAGTGTCTAAAGTGGAGTTTTACAAGAACAGAAGAGAGTTATGTAGAAGTTGTTAACTTTCTGAAAGCGCAAATGCAGTCTGCCAGGTTTAAAAGGAGGCCCTACCGAGTGTTCCTGTGCTGCAGATCCCATCCAGCCACAACCTCTGGCTGCTTTGATTGAGAAAACTACAAATATTCCCTGGGAACTGCTGGAAAGACATCTACTTTCTGTCACTTTTGATGCTTGACTTTTTGTACTCCTCACAGCATGTCTCTTACTCGTCACCCATGCTGCAGGTTTGCTGCTTGCTGTGTTTCTCCCCAACTGCCAGTTTCACCAGGTGCTCCAAAAGCAGCACCCAGCTGTGTGTGTTTGATGTGACTCTAGAGATGAGCAATCTCCCCTCCAGCCACAAGCTCCCCTCAGACTCAGGTTGCAGAGCCAGGACAAATCACAGATGGAGCTACGCCCTGGCTGCTTAGCTGCAGCTTTTCTGAAGAATCATATACAGCAAAGCAAAAAGAACCAGTCAGTTATAATCCCTCCCACTCCCCAACTGCTAATGTACTTGGAGGTGAACTGCAGTGTAAAAATGAAATATCACCTTTTTTCTAGTTGTTGCCATATTGCTAAAATGTAATATTTTTACTATTGAAAAAAACCCAAAATATTATTTTTCATTTACACTTTTATCATTATTTGGTCAGTACTGTCTGGTTTTAAATGAAACCTTATTTTCATTTTAAAAGCTTGTATTTCAAATCTTTTCTCCTTCTGAGAAGACAGAAGGGAAATTATTTGTTCAACTGATTGAATGAAAATGATCTTAGTCTTCCTCTTTCCCATCAAGAACAGCAGGGAAAAATGTTTTTTTCACATTGCTTTGTTCAAGTCTCTTTTGGAAGCTTAGCATTTAATTTAATGACCACTATTCTTTCTTTATTTTAGCTGGGATTTCTCTCAAGTATTTCTTTTTACCATTCCTTTTATGTTTCACTGGTAGTGCTTGTGTTCCTAGTTCCAAATCACCTATATACATGTTTACAGTGTGGAGGTACAGCAGTTTGAATACCTGGCTATATTAGAAACCAACAACAAAACTAAGGATGGTGTAACAGTTTCAAAAAAATCTTCTACCATTTTAAAATATTTTCATAAACGTATTTGTGTCATATTTAAAAATCATTATTGTTTAATTTGTGAGAATACTCATTGGGGGCAATTAAATCCAAGCTTATTAGTAGGTAAACTTCTGAAACAGCTTCCAGTTTTGTTTGGCTGGATTTTAGAGTGATATTTCCCAAGATATTTCAGAGGTCTTATCTATGATTGCGCATGAAGAAATGTCATTCACTCTTTCATGTTCCTCCCTCTCCAAGGCAGAGTTTTTTCGAATCTGTCCAAGAAGATGATTAACACATCTCAGTAAAGTACGATGTTTATGGTAGGTTTTAGTAATAAATAATACAGATATCTCAAAAACCAAATACTGGAAGTTTTTTAATTTTATCTACTTCTTGTGGACCTAATCAAGTGGATCTCAAGGAAAAGGTATTAGAGTGTATTAAAAGTGGAATTCATTCTGCACAAGCAGGTGAGTTCTTCCAGGATTTTTCTGTGGTAGAAAGGATCCCTGACCATTGATTGGGTTGTCAGTGGAGTCAACTCAAGGAAAGCTGGCTCAGCCAGGCACCTCTTGAATCATGTACTGAAGGAGTTTTGAGCACTAGATTTGCTTTCTATGACCTTCTCCTTCAGTGTAGTGGTAAGAGTGTAGTTTAATATGTCTGTGGTTATTCAGGCAAACTCTCTCTTTTAACAAATTTGGGAGACAGTAAGGGAAAGAATGTTGTACCAAGAATTAACTAGCTAGCTCATTCACGTGGTCAGAAAGTGATCTATTTAATTTAAAAAAAACCCAAAAACTTCATTTTTTTTGTCTAGTAAAAAAATAAAGGAATAACATTTCAAAGACAGTAATTCTGATTACAAAAAACTTTTATCTGACTACAAGAATTTCAAAATGGACTATATGCATTTAATACTTCTTCACACCACTGGTGTGGTGTTCATCAGCCACTCATAAATTAGACCTTGATTAAAAAATCCCAGGATTTTGTAAATTGCTAAAATAATATTTTCTAACTCTGTGGGACAAAGAAAATTCAATATCCACCTTTGTACATCTGACAATGCATTTCAATACTTTATCCAGACCAAGGAAGTTATCTCCATCAAGAAAGAGCTAAGTAATTGCTAGCTAAACTGGGAATAAACCCAAGAATTCAGAAACATGGTTTAGTTGAATCATTTATTCTGTCTATGGATAGATCTACTATTTGAAAGGAAGCTCTTTTCTTCATTTAGTTGATTGCCTTTGTGAAGTCTCAAAAGCAAGGCCCAGTGATGAATATGGTAATACTTAGCAGTATCTCCTTAGAACTTAGTGTAATCTTAGAAGAGTGTGATCCAGTCCTTCTGGGATATATTATGCATTGTGTAATTTCTCCTGTAAAATGTCTTATGCTGTATTGAAGGATGGGCAAAAACATACATAGAGAGCTCATCAACCTGGTGGAATGTGGAAGACCAAGCTAGTTTTACTCTCTTGTATATATTATTGTATGTGATTCCCCACTAACTGAGATCTCTAACATTCCCTCTTCAAAGAAAAAAAAGAAAAAAAAGAGAACGATAGCTGCAAATCAGATCATCATTCTTCAATTCTGGTCTTTATTTAACCAGAATGTGAAATATTCTCTAGTACTTTTCCATTTAAGTTTAGATTTTCTCCCTTTTTAATCTGTTATCCTTTACATACTGCCCTTCTACTTTTGCAGTGGGAAGTCTCCCATTTCAAAGAAGCCAAATGCTAATGCAGTACAGTTTAGTTATACTGGCATTTAAGAAATCACTTCTCAGAAATTTGTACTGTGCCACAGATCCTTTGAGTGGCATCATAGAATTCTGATGCAATTGTAAATCAGTGCCCTCGTTAAAAAGCAAATTAAAAACTCTACAACAACAAAGTATTTCCAATGGATCTCTCTTGCTTAGCAGTAGCTATATGGGGCATAAATAAAGAGTTACACATTTGCAAAATACTAAAAATAGTGAAAGGCTTTAATACTGCAAATGCTGTAGCCTAGAAGTATATGTCGGTGTGAACTTAACACATAGTTTATGCATGACTATTTATCCTGAGGTTCTAAGTGCAAAGCAAAGGTAACTTATTAAAGCTTTTCTTTAGCTGGCGTCTTCATTTCTGAATTGTAAGAAGAAAGCATAAGTGCAGATGGCAGTAGCTGAACAAGGAAGAGGAATAACTAAAAGTCAACAACTGTATTGACTTTTTGAAATATATAATAGATACACTCGCTGTTTAGAGTTCCAGTATTCTGCCTCTTTCTGTAAAGATACCCACATTCTTCATGCACAAAATGCAATTCAACACAATGAATGAATATAATGTCTCTCATTCCATTTTGAAATGTGATCAAAGCACAAAAATAGTTCTTGGGAACTTGGGAGGCTGTTTCTTAGATAGTCAACATTTAAGTCACAACTTTATTTCTTCATGAGAAACAAACTTCACAAGTGTTTTGATTTTCTTTTTAATAAGATAGCTGTTCCAGTGAAAATCTATCTGAAAATCATATAGGTTTAACAGTGAAATTACTATGTTTTGAAAGTAGAGGCTACGTGTATCAGTAAGCTAAATGCATTTCCAAGTGTTCATTATTTTATATGTCATTTCTTTTTCTACTACCTCAGTGTGTTCTCTGATGATTGTAACACACTGGATCGGGCACAGTGTTATGCATTAAAACAATTTTATCCTCAGATAATATGAGTATCTATATTCTCAGTTAAGACCTCTGCATATTACTCTAGAAGTATAGTCTTAAGATATTTTAAGTATAAGTTTGCTTTAAGTTAGTACGTTTTGTTGAAGAATCATAACTTGAAATAATGCATTCTACATTTTTTTTATTACAAAAATTGAAAAAAACCCCAACAAAACAACACTCATTTTTAATCTTAAAGAGAGACTAGAAAAATTCCAAAGAGTATATTGAAAAATCTCTAAGTTGTGGCTCCTGGTGAAGGCTGGATAGTGGTATCTCAGCCAGACTTGCTGTACTACAGCATAACAGAAAATCACAGCAGTGAAATCAAAGGAATGAAAGAGTGGATCATGGATGCATTAAAGTGCAGAAGTAATGTCATTTCCCAAGGCTAAGTGACTGCTTCTGCTTTGTGATTAGTATCATGCAAAAAATCTCTATGTTATAAATGGAAGGGAGAGCTGTATTTCACTAAATAGTTCACTACCTGGGTAGAGCGGTTAATTAACAGATTTTTCAAGAGGTGGACTCTCGGCAAAATATCCTTGACAGATAACTGTTCTTAAGAAAGTTGGCTATAAATCATTTATTCAGAACAGTAACTGGAAGTTTTGCTTGTCAGGTTTTTAAAAGCAGAGAAGTGTTTCCTTGAACTTTTGCCTGACTTTGGCTGCCAATATATTACTAGCACCTGGGAGAAGCCTCAGGCTCAAACAGTCAGAAACACATGAAGTTCCATTTTGTTTTAATAAGGGTCCTCTTCCTGTATTAGACTTTGTTGTATCATTTAATTTATTCTACTATTAAAACTAAAAAAAACCCAAACTAAAACCTGATTTAAAGTCACAAGACACTTGAACTTACCTTCACAGTAAAAATCGCTGTCATTATAAAAGGTAGACTTAGAATTTACTAGCTTTTCTAATGCTTGCTGAGCCATCCTCAGCTCTACAAATACTGAGTAAAATGAAAAAAAACCTGATTGAACTGTATGTGTGAATGTCCCTAGGAGGTGAGAGCATGTATATATTTCTGAGTTGTAATGGACTCGATTATTATACATGTCTATGCAAGTGATCCTGGAGAAGAAATGTCTCTTTCTAGTGAAAAAGAGCCAGGAAGACTGAGGTACCATTTTTCTACTGTGCTATTTTCCTAACCTGAAGGAACAATGAAGCAAGGTAATTCATTCTTGAGGCCAAACCAGAACATGGTCTTTTTGCTGTCTAAGTGTGACGATGTCATAATATTCTATGTACTGATGCTATACAAAAGTGCTTTTGGAGTAACACAAATGAGGAATAATATAGTACTACTGTGGTATAAACATATAGAAAAACTCAGCTAACTGAATATTCCTGTATCTAAAAATGCAGAGGTTCACGGAAACATGTTTTTTATTTGCTTTGAGAACTTCAGGAAGGAGCTGAAGTGGGAGAAAATAAAGGGGAAAATATGATCTCATTACTGCAGTACTTCTAGCTTCAGGTTTCATTTAATTTTTGTGTAATGTGTAGTTTCTGTTTTACAGGAATAATTTAGTATATATCCTCTAATCTTATGTGTTCAAATTTGAAGACAAAATTCTTGAAGATCTCATTTTAGAAATAATTTGTATTTCTTGGAACCCTTCCACTAATAAATGTCTCCTGTACAACCTTTTTCTCCAAAAATCTTGTAGTTACTGTTTCACTAACTTTCAAATACAAATTGCAAGAAACAAAATTGTGACTATAAAATTTATTGCCTTTTGCTTATTTTTTCCCAGTATTATTTCAATAACCCTTGACCAAAATGGCTACGATTTCCTACAACTCACAATGGTGTTTTAGCCAATCATCAGGCTGGAAATAGTGAGGTTCAGACAGTTGCAGCATCAGTAGTAATCTGACTGGCCACTGACTCTCATTTTTCCAATGACATTCAAGTTACAGTCTGCCGCAGGGAAATGGCAGACCTCTTTCTTAAAATTTGCAATTATATATTTGAACTTTCAAGCCTGCCAAAAATATGACACAATCACAGTGTACTCTAAGTTCTTAGAATACATAATAACTGTGTTTTGTGGCAGGCCATAGCTGAAAGATTGTAAAGGCTTTTCCATTATAAAGTTTGTAAGAGACTTTTGCATTGTGTGAATGTCACAAGCCTTTAAAAGAAGAAAAAACCCAGCCTGTAATGCTATTGTAGGCAGTCATAAGTATCACCACTGAGGTTACTAGCAGAACATAAACTTTCTGTACCCTACTTCAGAACGCCAGCAACTGAGTTACTGTTTGCCATCGTGCAGACCCAGATACATAAAAGGATGTTTAACATTACACTGCCCGTGAGGATCAGCAAAAAGATATCATCTGGGATGTATATATTCTCTTGCTAGCAGAGAGACAATATGTGATCTAGTGGTTAATATGGATGTTCAGAAGTCAAATATCTTACTTTCTTCCTAGTTAGTACTTTGTATTCCATGCTTAGAGTAGGAGGCAGTTGGTTTCCAAGCATCCAGGACTGTAGATCTTGGTGGGAAGGTGAAGTATTCTAGGATATAAGATATGACATGACTGGCTGCAAAGTCAAGTTTGAAGACATGTATATGCTGTATGCAGAATCAAACACTGGGCTAATACAAGTCTGACATACCAGTCTGGTCTTTGCTCAGTCTTAGTTACAAAATTAAACTTGTTTACAAAATAAGAGGAGAGGGGAGAAGGGAAGGATGGGTACATGACTGGCACGTGTGCTAACAGGAAGATGTCTGCTGTTTAATGAGTGTTTTTATTGCCTGTATCTTCACTGATTGCAAGAACAATTTCACTATTTTCTTGAGCTGTCTGCTACATGAGTGTATCCAGATGCACAATTCTTCTCCTGACCCAGTGAACTCTTCACAGACTGCTGGCCCATGAGAAAAGGACAGCATTAAGGTTTATCAGTGAGTAGGGTTCTGGATGTTGGAAGAAGCTGCATTAAGTGCGCTCATTTGAGATAAAACACTGAAGTGTTTTGCCTTGGTTTTATTCATTAAAGTACCAGTGCAATAACTTTGTGGAGTACTAGACTGGAAGTCTTTTAAGCCTTGGGAACTTGCCCAACCTGACACTTTTAAGGAATTTTTCAGTAACCTGCCATGGTTTATGCTGGATAAGGCAATTGCTTCCATACACTGAGTTAGTGCTACATCTGAATGCCACTAAAGGACAGTCATTCAAATTGCTGTTACTACAAAACTTTGTGTAAAAAATGTGCTGAAATTTTTTTGGCTACAGTTTGTTGATACAGGGGTGTGATAAAGCAAACTCCACAGTCACAAAACCATCACATTTTTTCTCTGTGTCCCAACACAGTTGCAGTCAAACTTAAGAGCATCAAGCATTAAAGTTCCAGCAGGGTTTTGATTTATTCATGTGACCACCTAAGTAGGGCTGTTCTGCAGCATGCTTACATGTAACAGTCTTAGCAATGACTGGTACACCTTTCTGTTACGCCCTTCTTTCATGGTTTCAAGCCTGGGGCCTCAGGTGTGGGTGTATTGGGTAGCGACTACTCCTCTCATTGTACTATTTAATTGCCAGCTATTCTTTGCTTTCAGGAAAAATGGGATAAGATATGTACCTTCCTCAAACTGGTTTCCTAGTTGGATTGCTCACTTCTTGTAGCAAACTTTTGTTCGCAATAATAATAAATTTTTACTCATAGTTCTCCTAGTAATGGAGACAAGCAACATAATTGGTAATAATTTTCAAAGATGATTCAATAAAAAAACAACCCTGAAATACTGAAAGTTATAGTACGCTTCGTGAAGAATCTTCAAACTTTTCTTTTAATCATAACCTTCCCTGAAGTTGAGTTCTGTGTCCATGAGGCCTCTAACTCCGTGCTCTCTAGGCCATTGCAAATTATACCTATATGCAATCCAGGAATGACAGATAGATGAAAGAATATTTTATCCTGAGAATGGAATAAATGAAAATAAGAGAATCGGAGATCTAAACCAGGCTATCATTCCCACAGCACTAACAAAGTCTTCCAGAGCGCTTGCTTGGTCAAATTGGGAGTTCACTGTGAAGGTGATGGAAAGTCCAGTGTGGTTCTTCTGAGAGTCAGTCCCCCAGGTTTGAGTAGGCTCAGCCTTGAGTATTATGTGGAAGGTTCAAATTCTTTTGTTATAAGAGAGCTAAACATTGTGTCTCTTGGGTGGTGCTGAGAGCATCTCTGGAGGTAAATCTCCTCCGATTTTTGTAAGAGTAATCTGTGGAATTTTCTCTTCACAGCTTGTTGGCCATGGGTCATATATATCCGTGTGGTCAACATCGTAGTCCTTGTGATTGTATTGTTGGTGGTCATTCCTGAGGAGACAGATTTGGACCTTATGATTTTGGAGAACCTTTAACCGTAAAAGACATTAAAAATCACTAAATAAAGGCATTTGGTAAACAGTTGAATATAACACCTGAAGAGTGAATCTGGAACAGCAGATGGCTATTCTGGATATTCAGTCTGGGTATTTTTGTGTGGAGGGGGAAAAAAGAAGGAAGGGAGAAGAAACAGATTTCCACACAAGCTGTTTCACATCAGCCTTCAGAGGAGCCTTTGGAGACCCTGCAGAAGGAATGCTATGTTATCTGTGGGATTCTTATCTGGTAAGTCTCTTACCTTATTTGTGTATCATGGGCATGTGAGTGCAGCTCATATACTAGGATAACCACTATCATGTCCACACGATTCTGGCAGCAGTTCCTGTGAGCTTTGAGCAAATGACTGATGCACAGTCAAGCAGCTGCAGAATCTGCCTCTCCACTGTCTTTTTAAAAAATATGTGAGCGAAGAAATTCTTAAGAACTATTATGTGCAACACAAAAATATTCCGGTACCTGTGAAAATAAATTATTATACTCTGAACTTTAGAAAATCATAAAAATTTGAAGATCTTGTAACTGAACCCACATATAGACATTTAACATGTCAAAGTATTCAAACTTGGCACAGACTTCTGGGAAGTTTATGAGCTTCAGAGATTACCAGAGGGGCAGCAATAAGAACTAAAAGAAGACCTGAAATGCTTTTCTTGAAGGCCTACATTGTGTGCTCCACCTTCCCCTCATCACCACACATTTTGAAACCTGTTAGACCATACCTAACCCACAACATGCCCTTTGGGAGAAGCAGCTGGGGGCAGTAGACAGACACCTTTGCCTTGGGGCAGCATCTGAGACTACTGCTTTCTCTGGAACGTAGCTTGGGGTTATCTCCCTGCTTTCCAGACCTGTACCAGTGATTCCCTCTTTCCATAGCTCTGGACCTGTATGGCAGGTACACACAGCTGGGGTGAACTAAACCTGAGGTAGACCACATAACCATGAAGAGAGCTGGCAAGGTATGACAGCTGGAGGGAATGTGACCTGAATGGCTGGCTATGCCTAGACTAATTTAGAGCTGTCTGATGTGGGTGTGTTCCCAGGCTATATCTGGGTAAGAGCAGATAGGGGTGAATTTTCCCCTTTCTTCTGCTCCTGTCCTCCTGTTTTTCCCTGCCTACCCAAAAAACCTTGGTAGGAAAGAGACAGAGGCACGTCAGCCAGGAGAAAGCTGTATTCATTCTGGTTAGGTCTCACCACTCAGTTTAGCTATTCGGGAGCTCATTACACAAGTGGGGGACATAGCTCTTCCTTCTGACCCTCCATCTTAGAAAACTTGTGTTGCCCACCTATGCATTGAAGACCCAAACTTCAGGACTCTATTGTTAAGTCTACCAAGTTCTGTAAGCCTCTCTGCATCCCATGGCATGGGATGCCAGTTGTTAAGCTGCCAACATCTTTTAAGCTGACATAGTAAATACCACTTTGCCATTAATGCTAAGAGCAAAACAAAAATGTTCAGGTATGATCTCTCTGGTGTAGACTCAATGCCTCACTGATGAATTTTAGTACTTAACAGGAAACAAGGTTTTGGGGCTTAGAAATTTCACTTAGGTTCTTAGGAAGGTTATTCATGAAGTCAAGCTACCACTTTCCAGAAAGACTTTTCATAAACACTTTGCACAAACTCTTTCATGACAGATTTCTTTACAAAACAAAGATTTTTGTTTTTGCAGAACTAATTCATGCTTCAGACGCACCCATACTAGACCTTCAGAAATTTCTGGGTATTTTCCAAGATTCTCTAGCCTCTTTGTATTTTCTTAAATATTTGGTTGTTTTGTTGTTTTTGTTTTGGTTTGGTTTATTTCGCTGTAGAGAACTGTCTTCCTAGATAAAAAGTTATCACAGACTTTGTATGATATATACAAAGCAGGCCAAAGATCAGTATTACTTGTATTTGCCAAGGTTATTTTTTCTAGAAATGTTGAATGACATGTATAATCATATTGAAAAGTTCAAAGCAAAAGTCTGAGCAAAAATATCCTGAGAAAAACAAAACAAACAAACAAACAAAAACAAAAAAAGCCAACCCATCTCTAGGTGTAATGGGAAAGAAATGAACAATCATTTCAAGCACAAATTTGGCTGGGTATCCAAGAGTCTAGAGAAATGCTAAGTGTGAAAATACAATGAAGTGAAAACTTTTTGTCCCTCTTTGTTGGTCTGTGTGACTGTTCTTTCCACAGCACTACTAAAAGATCCTATTACCAGTCATCAACCAAGACCAAGTTGCAGGACAGTTAAGTGTTGCTCTCTTTAAATTTCTTTCCATTTAAGAAAAAAAAAAAAGCATATAAATATACATTGTAAGGCCATCACAGTGAGGTCCCATGCATCAACAGCTTTTACATAACTATATACCCTAGTATTCACTGAAACTAAGTAGTTGCCATGGTAACTGTCACATCAAATATATCTTTTCAGTGCAGACACTTAAAAATTAAGCTTTTGTGCTACCATTACTACTACTTACATTGAGATTGTGATAATAGATTGATTTTTCATTCTTTTTAATCATGATAATATATTATGGAAAGGAACATTTTTCTTTTCAGGGTCATGTTGATTTTACTTCCTTCAGTATAATACAACAGCAAAAATTAGTTTTGGGATTCAAAATTGTATCAGAGTTCACTGACAGTGAAGTATAGTAGTTTAGGTTTATGTGATGGAACTACAGACATAGTAAAATGAGAGAACACTTTGCTTTTAAAATCCTATATGGTGAAAATCCATATTATTTATGCCATGTGGTATTTTGGAAAGACAATGACATTTCCAGTTACATGGTTGAATAATATTATTATCTAATACATTGTGATTGAAAATAAAATAAGTATAACAGCAAGTTACTTGCACTCCAGCTCAGGTAGGAAAATTTGCCAGCATTCCCGACATGTTTAAGTATCATTTTTCTAGTTTTCAAATAGCTAACAGCACTGCTTTATTAAATTTCCTTTTTGAAAATAAGCTATTAATTTGCAACATGTTCTATCTTTACATATTTAATGTTCAGTTTGTTTTTATTTAATTCCCCTGGCTTTTGTTGGAAGAAATAAACCCTACAAAACTTTCTTCTTTTCTCTAATAACTTTTCACGTGATCATAACAAGGCACTTACTGAAAACTGAAAAACCAAATAAACATCAAACCAAATTGAAATGAACATTAAACAGGTTAACTTTTTTCCTGAGAAATCTTGCTTTCAACTGCTCTCACGTTTCCCTCCTCTCTTAATTCTAAGTGAAAGTTCCAAGATAGTTAATTGTCTGTACTTACTTGTGCTAATGAGTAGTAGAGTTTGGAATAGTTCAGTTTACTAAATTACTGCCCTGTTATAAATTAATGCAAATACACATTGCAAATATATGTTTTAAAGAAACTGTGGAATCATATTAGCTGACTCAGGATGCCACTGAGCAAAATGGCATAATTCTATTTTAACAGTTTCACAAAATCTTCTGTGTGCCAAGGTAGTCTTTAAAAGTTATATTGATTTATAATTACTCTTAAGCTTTGTTGGATTTTTTCTTAACTGTAAGAAAACAGACCTGCATAGCCATTTCAATTATAACTGTTATAAGAAAGTAAAAAAAATCATTAAATGCTTTTTACTAATCCAGCCCCACATTCTTTGTGTAGCTCATGTTCCAGTTGAAGATGTAGCGATGAAGGGACAGGATTTTGACAGAGGCTGTAAATGACTTTCTCACTTTCTTTGTGAGGCAATTTGCTTTAATGACCATGTGGTTAAGCTACTGGTTTGTTGGGCTAATCAGTTTCTCTTTCTTGGTCTTTCCCATTGTGAAGGGGGATAATAGCATAGGACTTATCTGGAGTATTGTGTTCAATTCTGGCCTCCCCAGTTCAAAAGGGACAGGGAAATACTGGAGAGACTCCAATGGAGAGCTACAAAGATGATGAAGGGACTGGAACATCTCTCTTATGAGGAAAGACTGAGAGCTCTGGGGCTGTTTAGCCCGGAGAAGACTGAGAGGGGATCTTATTAATGTTTACAAATATCTGAAGGGTGGGTGTCAAGTAGAAGAGGCCAGTCTCTTTTCAGTTGTGCCCTGTGATAGGATGAGAGGTAATAGCAGCAAGGAGGAACACAGGAAGTTCCACCTCAACATGAGGAAAAACTTCACTGTGAGAGTGACAGAGCACTGGGACAGGCTGCCCAGAGAGGTTGTGGAGTCTCCTTCTCTAGAGGCTTTCAAGACCCACCTGTGTCGCATGCCCTAGGTGTTCCTGCATTGGCAGGGGGGGTTGGACTTGATGATCTCCAGAGGTCCCTTCCAACTTCTACCATTCTATGATTCTATGATTCTATGACTTTGTACTGTGTCCTGACATCTGCAGATGAAAATATAGAGCTAAGGCCTGTGTTACATTTTGGTTGAGTTGGGATGAGTGTTTCATAGAAGCCCAAAGCTGTTTCATAATTTATGATATTAAAGCAAGAAATTTCTTGGAACATGTTATCGATGTGGGAAAGTGTGAAGGAACAAGGTAGAATGGCAAGTGGAGATTCTCATGGTAACAGATGTTTATGTTTGGTGCCAGTCAGAGTATTGTACAAAAAAGATGTGTGTTGAAAGCTACAGGTGAGTCATAATTTTTCCAGTTGAGGTGCTGTCTTATAACATGTTTCAATTTCTCCTCCTCATGAAAGAAGGAAAACCAACTTGAAAGTTAAGGTATGGGTGCAGAAAAGGATGGCTGATGGGCAGAAAGGAGACAAATGAAGAATGGCATCTAATGGGACAGATGAGGAAATGGAGAAAGGCAGCCAAGTAGGGGGTACTCATCAGTGCAGCAGCATCAGTGTAACACTGATTCCCTGCCCAGGTCAAAGCACTGATAGTGGCGGGGTAATGATGTCTGACAGCAAATTGGCAGGAGAAAGAGCAGATCTGTAGAATCACCTGGCAACAAAATAAGAGCTGAAGACTTCTTGGAGATTACAATTGTAGCAGCAAGATGGTTTCTGTACACATTCCTAAAGCATTTTAAAATGGATGGATATATAGACTTCATGCACAGGATGTAAAACATTGATCGTTATTTTCTATTTTCACTGGTGTAGCTTTTACATTTGTGAAAACTTGATAGCTAAGTTTAATACACAGTGCCAATACTTCCAAATTCATAAGTTTTCCCTCTTTGGTAATGAAACTATGCACAGACAGTTTACATGTCTGATGTATGATAATTCTGTGGTTAAGATGAATGTCAGAAAAGATATATAACAGAAAAGACAAATGCATTTGACTAACTGGTCTCTGGTCAGAAATAAAATCTGTGGTGTTTACAAAGCATCTAGTTAAGTAATTTCAAAGACCAAACACAAGCTAGTAATACACTAGGGCATACTGCTTGCTGTGAGTTTCTCTGCATGACAGTTTTGAGAAATTATTAATTTTTAAGGGGAAAGAGGAGATCGAAAAGGCTGCATGTGTGCCCAATGACACATGCCTGTTTGTGCCTAATTCATCGGAAAAATTGCTCAAGAACTGTTCAGCCATGTTCGAATATGCTGCCAAGGTCAATGGGACCTTTCCAAAAGTGCTGGTTATGCGAGGTAAAAGAGCTTAAGGCAATTTCAACTTAAGCATTTTTGTATATTTGCTTGTTTTATTTGGAAAGCAGATAATCTGACAGTTTTTGGCAGGCCCATCTCTGAGCATTATTGACGGCATACCTTGGAAGGCTCTGAAGAAGAGTTTGGTTTAACCAAGTGCCTAGAACCCAGCACTGTAGTACAGAGCTGCATAGACCAGAGGGTGCTGAAAGTGTATTCAGACACCGCAGACTTTCAAGTCAAATTCCATTTTTATGATAGTCATAATCCAGAGGTAGAATAGAGGTATGTCAATGCATTAATTTCTTGTCCTAATAGGATTATTTTGTATATTCCCAGAAGACATCTAAAAAATGTGAGAGAGTTGATTACAATTCTGAAATGGTCAATGTGGAGTATTTGAAGGCACTTTGAAGGTAAGTTAAGATAATTGTTGTACCACGTACTGAATGTTGTTCTTCTGTGTGCCGCTCAAAACAGTAGCTAGGTACAAAAATCTGCTCAGGTGAATACAGGTTTTGTGTGTATATATGTGAGGCTAGATGAGTTGATTTAAAACATGGTAGTGAGTGGGAAAGGTTGGTGGGTAAAACCTGGCCACATTCACCTTAATTGTTTGTTCTTCCAGACGTTGTTTCTGCAGCGTGGTTTGAGTATGACTTCTACTAATTGTGGACAAAGATAAACTTCAGCAAGGACTGAAAGAAGGTTAGAATTGAAAGAAATCCATCCCTTTGTTAGACTTTGGAGTTTAACAGAGCCCAAGAAGAGAGAAGAATTTGATCCTGCTCCCATGAGAGAGTGTGAACACAACGAGGCATACAAAATGCTTTGCTTCCCATATTTGTCATTAATTTTGGAATAAGAGTCTCGTATATAAGTAAGACTGCTTTGGGTGTGGCTTGGTTTCCAAGAGGGTGGTTAAAAATCACCTCCAGCAAGCTTTGCTGCCCTGACTTTTGGGAGTTGCAATGTCAGTGCTTGGCTTAGCAGGAGTCTCCTTTGCCCACAACTTCTGGCTCCCTGAGGCTCGGACCTGGAACGGATGATGAGCATCCCCGCCTCCGTCCTTGGCAGTTCTTGGAACAGGATGACATTCCTTTGGCAGGAATATCCTTGAGGCAAAGCAGGGCAATGATACAAGTTCACCTCGTTTACTGGAATGTCACTTGTACCATCCAATGCTTTTTGCATTGTAATTATTTCCTCCGGGTAATTGCATGCTTTTTAGACTTTCTTTTGCGCTCCCATGCTCAGAGCAAAAACTGCCAGAGGGCATTGCTGAACTGTTCCCAAGGAGAACAGTAATATCTACTAGTCACTTTGACATTATTGTTATTTATAAATCCTAAACAAAAGAAAATAAAGGGCTAGATATGGCTAACACAAATCCATCTGTTTTGGGGTATGGATCAGGTCCTATAGTTGACAGTCCTTTTCCTGATCATGTTAGATCTGGACTAATCATGTGTTCTGATGTGAAAACTTGGGCTAGTTATCTGTGCTGTTCCACAAGTTAATGTGGCAGCTATGTATCAAAGTGGCAAAAAATGTGTCAGTTGGAAAAGTTGTCCAAAAGGAGAATTACATACTCTATACCTCCAAAGAAGTGAGGAGTGTCTGTTTTGTCCAGAACAGAATTGGGGTTCAAGGGAGGAACTCTGAATCACAAATCTTAGATGGTGCTGCTCTCTGGTGCTGAAGCTCAGTACCACCATTTTCTCCTTGCTCTCTCTAGCTTTAAATAAAGGTTTTATGAAACTCTTAATTATTCTTTTCATTATCTATCGGGAGTAATGTACTATGACAAAATAACTTTGGTGTCCTCAAATATTTCTTATCCTCAAAAAAAAAAAATAAATTAAATGCCTGTGTGAAAGAAAGAAATGCAGTACAAACACAGAACACTCAAAACTCATCTACTTTGAAGGGATAAAAGAAATGTCCACTTTGAAAGTAATGCAAAGCATATCACACACTGTACCAGAGTACATGATAGAGCACAGCTAGTTATAGCATCTAAGTAAGAACTAACAATATTAATTAGTAGTAACTTTTCTAGGTGTTATTTTTACATATTAAATTGAATAACTGGTTTTAGTTTCAAGAAATTACCAGTTCATTTATCTCAGTTCAATTCATATTAAAAAATTCATCTGCTTACTATTTAATAAAAGTTACCACTAATTACTTGGAAAATGATTCTTTTACTGTTCCTAAAAAATTAGAAGTATTCATTTAGAGTAAGTTACTTGCGTTGCTAAAAGACTCTGCATTTGAGGATAATAGCTACATATTAAAACAGAACAGAATTAAACACACAGAATCAGCCACAACACTGCAAAGCTTCACTGTTGTACACACTGTGAAACTTGCATTATAATCTTATGACTAAGTAGTGGAAACTTTGGCTTACTTGTGCGTTAGCAGCAGAAGGTTACTTCCCCTATGAGAAACCTCAATACAGCTATGCAGTATAGCTATAGTCATTCATCTTCTTTTTTTTTTTTTTTTTTCCTTAAAGGTAGTTGGTATGAACCTTCCCTAGAGTTTTACGATGAAACAGAAGATTTTGTGGGGAAGAGCTTATTTTCTTTATAAAGAACAGTCTTCAACCATGTATGAGGAAACCCAGTCTTCAGTTCTCTGCAGTTTTACCTTTTTCAAGTTTTATACAAGAAACTGCCCTGAACTTAACATGTTAATTGCATCTGAGGAGTTTGTAAATTGACCTCTCCAGTCTATACAAGCTTAGCTTAGAGTGATCTCTGCTCCTGACTTTTCTGAAAATTAGTCCAACAGGAAAGTTTCAGGGCAGTTAACTTTTGTCACTGTATTTGTATGGGATCAGGGAGAAAAAGGAGCTAAAAAGAAAGAGCAATAAAATTTTTTTTTGAAGGCTGGGGAACTAAGAGACATTTTGGAATAGCGTAGAGGGGATTAATAGGAAAGAAATTTTTTTCCTTGTTGAGTGAAGCAGCCTCTCTTAATTTATGGAGCCTGTGAAATATATATATAGATGTATGGAAGCCTATCCATAATCCTTTACTACCTGTTTGCAGCATAATGCTGCCCCAAATGCTGCTGTACTTGATTTAGAAACCACAGAATCTGAGAGACCCCAAGCAAACCATTCTGGAGGTAGGGAAAAAACCACTGCATTGAATGGGACACAAGAACATACCCATGCACTTTGCTTAACGAAGGCTTGGATTTTCCTCCTGGCTTCAAAATGACTAAGAACTATAGTTCTCCTTTGATTTATGGTGGGTCAAAGCACACATTTCAGACCTCCTTGGTAAAACTTGTGCTATTTTTTTAGGTCTACAGTTTAATAAATAGTGGACAAGATAACAGAATTAGAACTGTGTAAGACTGAAAACAGCAAAAGAGAAACTGTACGGAAACCCAGCCACCCGACTGACATAATGCTGTTTTAGAACAATCCATTCTCTGTATCCAAAATGGTGTAATTTAAAGGCTGTCACATATGGAAGATGTTAGCAGCTTCCATTGCCTTGTTCCACTTGGTAGATGCACCCACTGAACCTATACAAGGTCCATTCCAAAGTAGGTGATTTGTGAAAAGTTTTCATGCTTCTGGTTCTTATAAAAAATAGTATATAGCTAGTGTTTGAGTTTCATTTTGGTTTTGTTTTTACAGTGTGAGCATTTTATTTTAAAGGAAATTTGATTATAGCACTACTCTTAAGAAGTCCCAGCATTAGTAGGTGGAGATCTCCTTTCTGATTAAAGTCTGTTTAGTCATTAGTACTATCTGCATGACAAAATGAAAGCTTATTTCTAATACAGAGTATTTACATGATCTTTATCACTTGTAACTATTACTGAAAAACGATAAATTAGGCATACACTTTCAAAATAACACCTGGAACAGAACTCCCTCTATAAACTTGTTTAACCTTTTATTTTTTAGTGACAGGTTGGAATTTATTATTTTGAAAGTCTTGGAGCACCTGGTCTGTGATTTTATCAGTTAGTAAGAAATGCCTTGGAGGCGAGGGTGGGGAAATGGTTAGAACAAGAACTGTGATTCTTTAAAAAGTGCCTTTTATCTTAAGAACAAGTTTAGTTTGAAAACTCAGAGCACTCTGGACTGCAATTCATTCTGACAAATCAGTTCTTAAGGTGTTAGTTATATTGCAGTTAAATAATCCTAACATCTCTGCTGGCTTTCTGAGTTTAACCTCTCACCCTGGGAAATTGAATTAAGAAATAAATGTAGATGGAGAAATACAGCAAATATTTGTTGCATTTCTCTCCCCCCGGCATAGTTGTTGGTATAATACTTACTACATCCAAAATGTGGTGAAGCATAGTTAATAGTGCATTTAAAATGATGAGGACAATTTAAAGCAGTCTAATAGTGACTTATCCAAAATCTGCTTCTTAGGCAAATACATGATGAACTTTTCTGTTGTCTCAGATTCAAACTGCACCACATACAGATGCAGTGGAGGGATAGATTAACTCCTTCCATCCTTCTCTGTCACAAGCACTTAATGATGTAAGTATCAAAGAGACTTCTTTTCACCGTCAAGCATTTAAAATGTCTAAGAGCTGATTTTTCTCAGATGTGCTGCTTGAAGCATGATTGGCCCCAATTCTGCGTGGCACTGGTTGTAGTATCTTTGTCAGTGAGATTGCTCATATCAACCCAGCACTGGGGCCTAGGAGGCCTGTCTGTCTACTAAATGAAACTGTTGTTACTCTTTGACTGGCTCATTAGTTGGACTTTGACAAAGCTAAGCTTGAGTGATCATTTCCATTTGAAACTTTTTTTACTGTTAAGAACTGCCTGTCTTCAAAATCAGAGTAAAGCTGTTATTAATGCAACTGGAGACAGAGTATTTTTGTGTTAACTTAGATATTAGGCTAGCTGCTTAGCATGTCTAAAACCAGGCTGGCATAAAAGTTCAAGAATGCAAATCAGCACTAAACCCAAGGTCAGCATAAAACATTCAGATCACTCCACAAAGGAAATAAGGGAAGAGTTGTTTAATTTAAGAACACATTTCTGTGTCTGCAAAAGCGCAAGTGCACAATCTGGGTAGCAAAGGAAATATGGATTTTTGCTCTAGCGCAGATCAACTAATTTTGTTTTCTTTCCCATCTGTCCTCCATGTGAGTCTGTCCACATGAAAAATCCCGCTTAGTGAAGCCCCACAGGGATGGCATCCATATCACAGCAAATGCTGGGACCATTCATCACTTTGGTGCCTGGGATAATTTTACAATAACCTTGGCAGGCACACTTCTACGAAAGATGATTTTCAGCTGTAGGCCTGAAACCAGGTTAGATACTGTTGTTTAATCACCAGCATAGTCATATTCCCAATGCTCTTAAGTGAAATTTCTTTGTGCTACATATTTCTTCACTTCAGTGTTACTCTTTGGATATGTAAAGGGACTGCTCATAAAGCCATCCGAGATATTCCAGTATTAATCTTGGACAAAAACAAATGGGGTAAAATTCATGTGATGTAATTAATCAAACTGTAATTGAGTTGAGATTAGAGTTTGTCAATTTTTAAAAATTTCTGCCCTTCATCAAAGAGATAGAGGCTGAAAAGTACAGGGTTGGGGTTAATCCCACACAAAATAGCTGAGTAACAATGAAGCTTTCAGAAGAAAGTTCACATATGTCTGTATGACAGTGAGATTTATGATTATTCTGGGTTGTTCACTTCAAAGTATCTTTAAGAATGGTTATTGTAAAATAGAACAAGGCAGCGGGAATTTCACATTGTGAACAAAGAAAAATTATCAGCAAAAATTATCCACAAAAGCGAAGTAGAAAAATGAGCAAAAGTCATTCAGATGTATGCCTCGTTTAAGACTACTTGCACACAGAGATTTCTAGAAGAGGAAAATAAAGGTAAAACAAAGGAAAGTTCTTCCTTTATTTCTCTGTACTTGGTTTCATAATAAGATATTGCTACTAATGCCCCGAAGTCCAGTGTTCCCTGAGGTTGCTGAAAGTCTCTGATCAGACTCTAATGGGAACAGGACCAGGGCCCATGTGAGTGCACTAGAAGCCCACTTCAGGTTGGTTTCTTTCTTTTTTTTAATTCATAGGCTTCAAAAAAGTCTCTGCTCTTTTCAAAAGACATTGAAATACAAGTGTGAGAGATATGTGGACTAGAAACATATGTATTTTCCAAAGGATTCTTTTGAGTACCACTCTGGGAAGTTTTCACTATGAAATCTATAACCATTAAAAACTTGCTAGAAGACCACTGCCTCTTTTTAGAAGCATTGAGGAAACCGTGGCCTATTCTTGCTGAATGGAGGTTGATTTATGCGAGTGAAGACAAATGGTTCTCAGTGAGCAATCATCAAATTCAAAGTGAAACTCTAGAGCTTTGAACCCCCATGACCTGAAGCAGAAACCAGTGTTCACATCAACCCTTGCAAGGCAAAATTGCTGAGTCTGGAAGAAATACCATCCATCCATTTGAATAGTCAGAAATAAAAACAAAAAAAAATTGTTTCATGAATATCAGCAAAACAAACACATTATTTTTAATTCATGAAACATATTGCTGTGCTGATTGTCACCTTCCCATCCCTTGAAATAATTACATACTGTAAAATGTTTCATGAGAAATAGAGTAATAGACTGATACCCATTTACCTAAGCAATAGCAGTTGCCAAGACTTCTGCTATGTCTTGACACTTTAGTCATGTGATGGCTCTGTAGACACATTTCCTAACAAGCTGTCCTTTCATCCCTTCTGCCCCTCAACACCATTATACCAAAGGATTAGCATCTTACCACCACTGTGGTCAGCCCCAGAGGTCAAAATCTAGAAAGTTGGCATAAAACGTACAAAATTGTAGAAAAATAACATTTATCTCTTCAGTATGTATAGTCCAGATCAAGGAGGGAGAAGGTGGTTCCTCCCGGCTCTGGAAACACATCAGAGTTACACACAAGTCTGTGGGCTGCTGAGTGAATGAAAATGCCATTCAGTCTCCCAGGAACACTGTTTATTTTCTCAAGAGAGGAAACAGTTTAAAAATGTTGGGAGAAACTGTTTCTGTTGAGATCTGTGTGACAAGAAATTTGTGGCACCTTCCCTGAAACAGGATTTAGGAAAATGAAATATTTGGAATGTGAAGCCAGGCAAAATAAAATCTGAAATAAGATGGACATTTTTACCAGTGATGATAGTTAATTATAAGAGTTGCTTATCAAAGGATGTGCTAGATTTTCCACCACCTGAAATCTTTCAGCACAGATTGGATACATTAGAGATTAACTCTTGTTCAGACAGAGGTTATGGACAGTGTTATGCAGAAAATCAGATTAGAAACTCATAATGGGCCTTCATGGCCATAAAGGTACATGAAAGTCAATGGCACAAATTTGCAACAGTCAGTGATTTGGTTCAAGGCTGAAACTTCTAAATGCAGATTTCTGTTTTCCATTCTGAATGATGAAATGTCTAATGTGACAGGAGCAGAATTCTGACTGCAGTTAGATTGATGCAACTCCAGTAACTGCAGTGGAATTGCAGGATTTGACACAAGGACTTTTCAAACCTGTCTGTTTTGACAGAAGCATTATTGCCACTTAATCAAAAGTTTTACCCCGAGAAGCTTGTTACCACAAGCATTTTTTGTCTGGAGATAAATTTATTTATTTATTTATCTAGGGAAGAAAATAGAGAAAAGGAGTGTTTTAAAATTATAAATGCACCTGCCTGTTTTTACTTTGCCTAAAAGAGGAACCTGTTTTAAAAGGATATAAATATCTGATTCAGTAACCAAAACTAAGCATCTGATTCCTAATAATCAAGCCCAAATTCACTGGCTAAGGATCCTGATAAGCTATGAGAAGTGCTTTGTTTGAAAAGGAGTTAGGATACCTCACTGTCATTCTTTCAAGTTGCTATCCACCATACTGAGCAGAATCCCACAACTTTACAGGTGGAGCCACATTGCAGCTAGTGACACAGACAGATGACATATTTATTAGCTTGTCAAAGCTTCCTCTGTTTATGGAAGACTCACCCAGCTAAACAAAACAGTCTGCTTCCCATTGGCTAATTGAGCTGGCCCCTGTTGAGAGTCTCAGCAAAGTGCTTGATGAGGCATAAAATGATGATTAATTAATTTACTGCTCAGTTGATCATCAAACTGAGAGGTTTATGATTCTCACAGCGGTCAACACTCTCTCTTCAATGTGCAACAGCATGAGCAGCCTTCACTCTGGCCTGCTGCTGCCTTTGCTATGACCTGAGATACGGTGACTTAACTCAGGGGAAATGGGGAAAAAATTAAGAGAAAAGTTTCAAAAAGGATGCACTCAGCAAGCCTCTTTCAGAGAAGCTTGTGAGTGCCAGAATGCTTCTCAGAAAGAGGCTTTTCATATCTCAGCATTAATAAAAGCTACTTTGCTGGACATTATTTTGGCTCAATGGATTACATAAGAATCTCCCTGTTATTTTTAATAACAGTTTCTTCTGTGACTACATGGCTAGAAGTCAGAATTAGAATGAAGTTATACAGAGACAAGACTTCACAGTTGCAGGTATAGGTGTGTTAGAAGAGAACAAAAAGCATGTACAAATACTGAGTGGTGGTCTGTCTTTTTTATTCCTAGAGATACAGTTTAGTAATTAAAAAACATATTAAAAAGAATGATAAATAATTGCAGATTTAATAAGACTGTTCTATGCATGGTGGGCACCACATTTAAAAATGTTATTCAAAAAGCATGTTTTTGCATTTGTATGCATTTGCAGCTTGTATGCAGTCACAAAGTGTTTTGCATATGTTTTTGTGTGCAAACTTTTAAATATTTGCACTTATGATAATATTCTGACTAACTTTTCTCTGAAATTTTAATGCAGTGTCCAATGTTTATTCACAATGTGAAGACAGCTAAATTCTGCTTAGTTACAGTCATCTGATTCCAGAATAGTGCCAGGTGAATTAATACACATTTAAGAAAGCAATTGAATCACCATGTTAGACAAGTATGTTTTATACCAGCCATGTGATCCTATTTTTCATGTGAGCTAGGTGATGGGACTTACGGATTGGCACAAGACTAGTTTATGCCAGTGCATACACTTAGAAGCTTCTTTTCTCTCTTTTTTTGTAAGACTGTACCAGAGTTACCAGATGTACTGGAAGACACCAGGAAAGGTCTTCTAAATGTCCGTGTGCCTGAGCATCTGAGTGGGAAATAAGTGGCTTGCCTGTATAGAGGCAAGTGAGGGTCAGTTTGCAAATTAAGTTTTTATTTAAGTATGTATAAACCATTCTTAGATAGGGTTCTGGCTAGGGAGATATAACATAAGTCCTTTTATTTGTCTCAAAAGAACAATGAGAACAATAAGCAAGTGAAAAAGGAATTTAGTTAGCCTGGTCAATAGATCCTTTGTTTATGAACTATATTTCTTCTTTGATTCAACCTTTAGGAAACCTAATCTAGTTTAGATAAACCAGAGGAAGTAATCTCTCTTTCTTAGCAAAGTTATCCACAAAATCCTAACTTTGCAAATTTACACAGAATATGTTGTAGTGCAGGAAGATAGCTCAGAAACACCAGAAAACCAATACATTCTAATAGAGAAGTTTAATGACAAGAAAAAAAAAAAAGGAAGGAAAAGCATGTAAGATAGGATGAAATATCAAGGTGTTCCAAGAACTTGCACCTTGGTCAAGGAATTGAAGATCTCACTATGCAATGTAAATCACTATATTACATAGACCTATTTAAATAACATGCTTTTTCAAATGCAATTCCTCTGTCTTTCAGAAAAGCCATATCAAAAAAAAGGCATAGATAAGAAATGCCTTTCAAAAGATTTAGGAGCAACAATGGACAAACTTTTAGTGTCAACTTCTGTGACATGATGTAGGGGGTAAGGTATAGAATACACATGTAGAGTGGGTTGATGTTGCCTCTTGGGTGTATAGATGGAGAGTAGTTTTTAGGCATTGGAGGTTTTTTACTGCTAGAAATGGAACTATTGACATTGCAAAAGATGTATGCGAAGGAGCTCTGAAAACAAATTTCAAAATCATATTCCAGTCAAGGAGATAGATCTACTGTTACCTGATGCAAACTTTATGCCTGTATTTTCAAAGTTGTTAAAGTGCTGCTGAAGACACCTTAGAAGAGTGAATGGAATTTAGTAACTTGCCCAGACAAGAATATAGGCAGCATAAAAGGTAGACTTAACTCTGCCATAGTCAAATATTGATTGTTTAATAACTATGCTTCTTTTGGGTATCTATTATTCTACCTTTCTATTGCTACTCTCAGTAAAGAGTAACTGCATAATGGAAGCTCTGCAGCACTCTGCAGTGGACATTTTTTGCATAAAAACTTGTCCATTTCTGATCTTTCCAGATTTCCCCACTGTTCTACATACTATCATGGTCTAAAATTCATCGTTCTGTAACCATATCTGCTTTCTCTCATACTTCTTTTTATGATCCCCTTCTAAGGGTCTACATAAAGATACACAGTGCTTCACTTTTATAGCTTCATAAAATGTAATGGCAAAAAACCCAATAGCTAATCTGGTTGACTACCTTTGAAACATGGGCTGTAGAATTTCACCTGGTTATCCCTGCACTGAGCTGAATAATGTGTATTTGACTAAAGTGTATCTTCCAGATGGATATCTAGTTTTGATTTGAATACATCAAAGGCCACTTCCCTGACAGTTCTGAAAACATCAAAGAGTACTGAGCTTGTGGAAGATAAAAGAAAAATGAGCTAATTGCCTGGATGCTAAAGGGAAATTTACAGCAAATATTTTGGTTGTATTCTGGCTTTTAAAAATCTGGCGTACTGGAAAGACTGAAAGCCACTTATTACACAAGTAAGTAAAATTGGCTTTCTTTTTTTTAGATCCAGGCTTCACATCGTAGACAAATAGGTCTTGAGGAAAAAAAAAAAAAAAAAGGAAAATTAATGTAAGATCTACCATAGTCTGCCATTGGCAGTCTTTGTAAAGGACAGGCTGAAGCAGAAAAACATTTCTGGGTGACTTTGAAGGCAGAATATATAAAACTCTATTAGTCAACTTGCAAACTATGAAAAAATGAAAGGCAACTTAAAGAAAATGGAAGGACGGAAGGGAAGGTAGGAGGTCCAGTCATAGTTCAGCCATCTCAAAGGGATTAATAATGTGCCTTTAAAGACTGTTTCCTCTTCCCTTCACACTCTGTCATAACAACAAGGTTTAAATAAACTCCTTCTGATAAATGTTTTTTTCTGTAACTTCACATCTTTTACTTTTTTATATCACATGTTCTAATTCCCTACTAGTCGAATAATATTAAGAACACATTTTCTGGTGTATTTAATTACTTAGTAGCATTGTAGAGCAGACATTCTACCATGTACAAAGATTTAAATTACGGCTAAATGAAGCCTTTGTATTTTATTCTTGGGCTTTTTTGAGAGCATTCGATTTTTTTTTCTTCAGTAATCAACTAACACTCTCTTTGTGTGTGTTCTAGGGCTGAAGTGGCCCTAAGAACTAATTATCTTCAGCAGTAGCTTGAGCCATCACCTTATAGCTGGCATAGGACACAGGGACCACTTGGTATCTTGGATACATTTGATAATGATAATTTTGAGAATATATTGAATTACACTGTTGAAATAATTCTCAAAATTGTTGAAAGTAGAATCAAGAATATTTTAAAAAATTAAATGTTTCACAGAATGAAAATACATGGCGCTTCAAACTGAATGAGATGACTTTCCTAACAGCATATATGAGAAGAATGTAACTTACACACTTACTTCCTCCTCTAGAGACTTTCAAGACCCTCTTGGATCTGTTCCTCTGTGGCATGCCCTAGGTGTTCCTGCAATGGCAGGGGGGTTGGACTCGATGAAGTCCCTTCCAACACCTACCATTCTATGGTTCTATGATCTCATAGATTGACCCTGATGAACTATTACTCACTGTAACAGTTACAAAATAAATTAAAATGAATGAAGACTTTACTTAGGTTTGTCCTGGCACATGATATTTTATCTTCACAGAATATGACTATTGCTCAGCAAAGGAAGACTCATGACACTCTAATAGTTCACCATAATGGTCCAGGGAGAGTTCACATTAATTATAAACACCCTTTTGCTAATCTCATTCTTCTGGCAGTAGGTTCAGCTGTGGACCCTGGACAGCTCCTGGCAGAACTAACTCCCTCCTGACTTTTCCCAGGCTACATTCCTACAACATAGCCATGTGGGAGCGGCAAAACCACTAAATGTTATCAGATAGATTTAAAAACTGATAGATTTGCCATTGAACATCCTTTTCAAATATAACATTTAGTGAGTTGAAAATAATATTCCTTATTAACTACTTATACTTTAAGAAAGTTAACCTCTTATTTATTGGTCTGTTAAAGATGGTATTGGAAGAAATGACAGAGAAGAAAAGGCAGAAAACACACAGCTCAATCTGGCTTGGGAAGCACTGTGGTTAAATCCACAAGGACACAGCATGCATGCTGTCGGGAAGGAGTGAGTAGGATGGACAGAATGAGGGTAGGTGGGAAATGTATTATTACTATTATAACTTACTGATCATATGCATATCTGGAAAAAAAATTGGAATAGAGATGATCCTGCATAGTATTTACCAAACAGAAATTATTTGTCATATATTTATGAACTGACCTGACAAATCTGGCACATCTTTGGTTTTATACAAACATGTTATTGTCATCAGTGTTTGAATACATCAATGCATTTATTTTCAGCAACAGAAGAAAGCATCCAAAACATATATCTAATCACATTTAGTTTCAGGAAACCAGCAAATTTCCTCACACAACCAGAATAAGAATTAGATATGTGTAGCTCTGAAAAAAATACTTCTGTTTTCTAACATCAGAATAAAAACCTTCCACTTTGAAGCTAAGTTAGTTCCTCATATCTTAACATGCCCTCAGGCTTAAATTTTGCTGTGAGTTTTTGTTTTTCTTTGTTTTGCAGTTTCTCAATTTGTTTTAATCACAAGTAAAACTGAGTCACTGTCTTCGCGAAGTGTCTTGGTTGGCATTTACCAAAACTAGACTTCTATACCTGTCATATTGTAAATGACTATAAATTTAACCAGTTGCTGTGAATTCAGTTAGATAATGGGTTAGATTGTTGAGGTTTTTAGAAAAGTAGACACAGAAATGATGAATCAAAGTTAAAAGATAAAATATACTACACTTAAGCTTAACACTTGCATGTAATACTTTTTTCCACCATGAATATTTATATGCTGCCTTTTGGCTTTTCCATGATTCATTAAAATAATTTAAAAAAAGAGCCTCAATGATCCTGATTAAAATAAATCAGGTAACAAAATTTTTCTCAGCTTCGAATTCATTTTTATCTGCATATACTTTGAGGAAAAAAATCACTATAAGTTTCAGGAGAGTGGGTAGGGTTGAGAGCTATAACTGCATGGAGGAGAGCCTGGTTATGCTCTACTATCAGAGGCACTAATAATTTTGTAAAAATAAAAGATCTATCAAAGCCAATGAAATAAGAAAACAAATAACACTGTAAATTGAAAAGAATAAGTGTAGTGTTTAATGAACACTTATTGACCAATAACCTGCAACTAATGTAACTATAGATTTTTACTTTGGCTATTCATAGCTCTAAAAGGCAGTCATTTGAAGCTGCGCAGACAATAGGGTGAAGTGATGGTTAACAAAAACACATTTTATTAAAGGATAAATTAAGTAAGACTAAATTGGAACTAGATGAAAAAGTCTGTTTAGTTTAATATACCCTTGGCTGTTCGTATTGTTCAGTCTTGATGATCCTTTAGCTTGGAACATGGGGAGGTCAAAATTCAAGAGGTTTTTTTTGCCATTGCCAGCATTTCTACAAGAAACTGCAATTTTAGCTTGATATGTCTTACAAATAACCTGTAAACTGGTAATGTCTTGTAATGAGTAAGCAGCTAACCTTCTAAAGCCATCCAATAACAAGGATTGAATTTTGCAAAGAGTGCCCTCTTTATGTGGGATTAAATTGAACAATCTGTATTTACACTGGGTACTATCTCACCATAGATAGGACACCTTGTTTTAAATAAGATGCATATAGAACTCATGGTTTCCTGTCTTCTATACCAGAATATAAAGAAATCTTCAGTAGTTTAATTTCTTCCAGAATTAAGGGAAGTTTAGAATCTTAAGATGTAGCCATAGGAAAGGTCTATAGGACCACATAGTCCAAGCACAGCTTTTCTAATATGATGTAAACTGCTCATCAGGAACATGAGACATGGTATACATTGACTAAATCAAATTGCATTGTTATAGTAATAAACTTGATTCAGACATTGTAGAGCTGAATAATTATCCATTATAAATTTATAATGTCATTGAGATGTGCAAGCCATGAAGCAAAACTAGGCATCATATATGTTACCAAATATCTCAATATAAGAAAATAAATACCTGGAGACAGCAATGCAATAGTACTCAAACAAATGGTACTTTTAATGTGCTTTACATTTATTTCAGTGAACTTTAGGTAAAATGCTTATTTCTCAGCAATAAAAGCCAAAAGCTGAAGATTTTTATACAATCAAATATTTAAATTAGCAACAAACAAATATTGTTTGGCAGTGAGGCCCAGATTCAGAAAAGTAGCTTTGTCCCCAGAGCAAGTCTGGCCAGTGAATGCAATACATAGACTTGAATAACACTTTTGGGATTACACTCTACTGAAAGAGAGGACATTTTTCCCCTCTTCTAACTTTCTGTTCACATTATTGCCATGTGGAGTGTCTGTGAGAGACAGTCATGTGTATGTGGCTGACACACCAGTCATTGTTGGGCCTATGGGGCTCTGGGATAATTAGAAGGGCATGGTCTGCAGGGTGTTTTCCCCCTAAACTTGTAAAACTGCAATATGGAAAGCAGCTTGGGTTTATCAGATTGTATAAAGTTTGTCTTTGCTGTGTGAAAGAAGAGTTAGGCATCTCTGTTGAGTTCCACAAAGCAGGAATGCAAGCATGTGTTGAATATGTAGAGGCAGAGTGCCTCAGCCTGCCAATGGGAAAGTCAAGTTACAACTTACCAGCAGCAGAATAATTGATTTGGGCACCTTGCTTTGGACTCCTGGGACTTGTGGTTTGGAACTCATTCTCTTGATGAATAAAAAAATAATTATTCTCACTCCTCACTAACACACTGAAACAAACAAATGAACAAAAGTATGAGACAGGCAAAGCCCTGCTCTGAGTTTCCTACTTACTGGCATTACTCTAGAGATTCACAGATAAGTATGAATCTGTGTTCATATAGCACATCAAGCTATAGCAAACAGCACTTTTTCAAAACAATCAATTAAGTCTTCTTTAGGAAACTGAAAAATATTGGAAGACATAGGATTTGGGTGCACCAATGTTCTAACAGTGAGGTTTCTTGTCAGGCAGGGAAGGTGCTCAGAGAATCACAGCCCAGGACAGAATTCCCGGGGCATGTTGCTACTGCATCTGTGTTAGAGGAGATGATCACCACTGTATCAATGTAGCAACAGTGGCTTGTTTGCATTTTCTGAGGGTTAAGAATGAGGCAAGATTTCAAAGGTACTTAAAGAGGTTGACAGCACCCACTTATATCATGAAGGAGGAAAAGTAAGTGCTTCTGAAATTCCTGTAAGACAGAGAATTGCCTGCTTTTTTGGAAATTTATCCATGGAAACCAAAAACATGTAAAGAAACTGCAAACTGCAGTAAATAGTTCCAGTAAAAAATAAAATTGTCTTCTTCCCCCCCCCCCCCCCCCCCCCCACACAAACACCCTATACCACTAAAAAAAAAACACACACATTTGTTTTTTTTTTTTTTTTTTTCGTTTTTTTTTTTTCATAACATTTATTGCTGTATAT
>WTSP01026648.1:0-15817 GCA_025331215.1 Actenoides lindsayi | reverse complement strand
TAATTCAGTGCTGGTTGTCATCTAAAAGTTGCTCAGTATAAATCCTGGGGTGGGTAGGGAGAAGAAGAAACAGTCATCTAATCACTAAAAAATGGGCCATTCTTCATCCTCAGTAAAATAATGCAAAAATTAAGAATCAAAATTTATTTTAGGCTATATAATGACATGAATAAAAATTAATTGATGTAGTTAACCAAAGAAATGTTACATTTTGCATGAAGTCTATATTTGGTGAAGAAGCAACATGTTTTGGAGGACAAATCATGAAGTGAGAATGCATCTTTCTTTGGGAAAAAGAAAAAAAAAAAGAAAAGAAAGAGAGAAAATAGAGGAACACAAACCAAGAGGGAATTGAGTTTAAACAATGTTCTATGCATTCTGATTCAAAGTATTATGAAAGTTGGCAATCCATTCTATCCATTTAATCCAGTCTATCCATTTTCATTACTCGATGTTTTTGATATAGTTCCTCTAAAAAGAGGGAAAACAGAGCCCTATCCAGATTGTTCCTCCTTGCCGCGAAGTCTGCTGGACAATGCAGGAGATCTGCAGGACTTTGGAGCCTCAGTACAATTTAACTGCCCCTGGGGCTGACCAAATTGAAGCTCCAGGGTGCAGTATAATTCAAGATTCATTGGACTGGGAATGAGAACTCAGATGTCCTCTTTCTGGATATTTTGTCCAGTAGGTTAGAGTAATTCATTTTTTCCCTCCAGCCCAACTAATGTTGATTTGTCTTTGCAAATGTAACTTGCACTAGCACGATGATGGAATATTTACCCCAGCAAACCTTATAAGTGAATAATTATAGCTTTCACTACAGGAATCTGTATTGTGAGCTGAAAGTTAGCATTGTTACTTCACTGGCAATAAAAACATGACCATGAACTGACTCTTGTCCTATTGAATATCAGGAGATGACTGCCACTTATATATTTGTAAAACCTTGTGTGAATCAACTCTTTTATATACCTAAGTATATAAGAAGATTCTGGCCAGCCATTTCTGTTATACCAAACCCCAGAGAAGGGTGGGTTTTCCCTCAGTTATTTATAGTTCGATGTCCTGCATTACAGGTTCTCTATTCAGTATCTACTATAACCAACTTCCCATGCAGAGGAAGGTGGAAAGAAAATTCCATGAATAATTCTTCTCCTCAGAAACGAAATTCTATTAAGGAGAGAAATAGTTTCCTGGCCCCACAGGTAAAGCAGAGAAAAGCCATTATAAATGTACTCAGGCCCTGAGACTGATCTTGTTCCCAAAGCATATCTTGCATTCTTCTTTCTAAATGTGTTCAGTTGTAATTTGGCCTAGTACTCCAGACTCCTCTCTTGCCTTGGTGTCTGTAAGTAGCTAGTTTTAGCAGCTCCTCACATAACATGCTAGCACTTGGGATCTTGTTTTTAGGCACCTATTTCTCCATCTTTAACCAGATCAGGAACTCAGGAAGATGGATTTCACAGGCCTGACAAGTAGCTAGATATTGGGTTTCCCTGGTGTCATGATACATAGATTCCCTATCTTTCTAGCCCAATCTTCCTCTCAGAGCAGTTCCCAAGGTGGTTGAGCTTGGAATAGCTCCCCTCAGAGCCACATCTAGTAAACACACCTAACTTCTCAAGCAGGAAGTTGGGAGAAAAGTAATAGCCTTTTAATGAAATAGTCCTTTTTATGCACAGACTGCTTTCTTGGGATATTTTCCTTGTAGTGTAATCTTACTTGACAAAAGGAGCTTTCATGGAAAAGAAAGACCAAACAGCTTTTATTGAATACATGAAGATACAAATGACACAGGGAAACTGAAACTCAAGGTGAGCTTCAAGGTTTTAGGGAGTGGAAGTCGAGAGAAGAGAAGAGAAACAGTGAGCGATAGCAGTGACTGAAGAAGGGAAACCAAAAGGAATCACAGGGCACAGACTTCCACACAAGCTTCTCCATAAGGCTCCAGAAAGCAGGTATTGGCCTGACCTCTCCCCAGCAGCCCTCCTCAGCAATATAAACACGAGTATTTTTCTGTGGCTTGACCTTTAAATGTTCAAAAGGGTAAAATCTGACAACTTGAAACTGTTTCTATATGTGCAGGTGATGGCAGTGCATGAAATGTAGGTTTTACTAATATTTTAAACCTAATGTAAGGCAAATGTTAAACCATAGTTTGTAAAGGTTTAAATTCATTTCAATGGAAACAGTGGAGTTATGTATAGCTATGAATATACATCTGTTCTGTTTTGTCTGTATGGTCACAAAGGTGTCAACACATCACCCTCCTCACTTGGACAAAATTTCCTCAAGAGATATATTCACAATAATTCATAGACAATTTTACAATACTGTTGCCCAAAGTGTGCACTTAATACTCAGAATAATAAAAAGTGCAATGAAATGTCTTCAAAATAGTCTATACTAACTCTTAAAATGGTGAAGGGATGATTTGGTTTCTGAAAATGCTTCTCATGCCTTTATTGCTTAATAACTGCAGTCAAAATCTTCTTGCTACCACAGACTGCTGTTGCCAAAGCATCACTGTACCATACAAACAAAAAAATTTCTTACTATTAAGAGTATGCCTCTATTAGAAAGGCATCTAGGGGGAAAAAAAACCCCAACAAAACTTTGTGGTGTACGCAGTGTACTCCAGAGATCTCTAAAGACCATAATACAAAGCTAAAGGACTACAAAAGGAATCAGACCTGGAGATCAGGAAGACTGTTCATGAAGAACACCCTCGTAATGCTTCTTTCTTTTGTTTTACAAGGAGAATTCTACCTCAAGTGCCTTCAAAGAACAAATCTAATGTAATGTAACTTACAGAGAGGAGCACTTAGCTCAAACCAAGCCACTCAGGACTCCACAGGTCAGCTCTGTCTTAAATTCCATCAGGGGATTAAGCAACAACTGGTACAGATTTTGACGCTGTGTTCACTGTTTGCATCCTCTTTTTAGAAAGAGAGATCAGTAATTTCATCATCTTGAATATTATGAAGGTGTGATCTTTTTTAAGAAAAGCAATCAAAATAAGGATATTGATCACAGGTTTCTCTAAAACAAACTTTACTCCTGGTCTCAACTGGGGAAGATTAATTTCTACACCAGTGATTCTTCTGCTCCTCTGATGTCACAATCTGACAATCAATATTTTACTATTTTGAAGGGCTAGGAAAATTTCACTTTAAAAGCAGATATGAAGTCTCTTTCTGATGTGTAAATATTTGTGATGATTTTGGGGAATATTTTGACTGTTTGAGATTGTTTTCAAAAAACCATCTTGTGTGTATACACGTATGTGTGTTTATGAATATATTTAAAGTTTAAAAGGACAGAAACAGAATAAGATGTATTTTATGTTGGGAACAAAATCCACCTCTTGTTACAGGCTAAACTAACATAATGTGCTCTATATTGTGTATTCTGCATGTGTATTTTGTACATTTATTACTTATTCTTTATTATTACTATTGAAATATCTGGGGGGTTTGCTTACTCTCTGAAAAACAAAAGTTTTTTTTCAGCTAAGGATGATATGGAAAAAAAATTGTCCTTGCTTGTGATACTAGGATTATCTATAAGACCTGAGCCTGTCCTTTTTTCTGTACAAATAAGTGACTTCTGCTTGAGTTACGGATGTGGGACCTCCCTAACAAGGGAGGTTCAGACTATTTTCTTGTAGGTACCCACCGGAGGGAGACAAAGAGATTTTCTGTAAGACATGACTGGCACAATTCATAGACAGCAAAAACGGAGAGCAAGTGACGAATTTCTGAAACATTTAAATAGTCATAGAAACATTAATGTTCAAAGCACCCTACGTCTATTGGAATTATTGCTTTTCCATACATTTTAAAAACATCACAAAAGCTTTATGTATCCTTTATGTACAAATATTTACACTTATGCCTGTGTACATCTACATAGGTATATACATATGAAAGTATAGCTATTGACATACATGTTTGCTTCCTGCAAACACCAGAAAGTAAAGGAACTAGCAAGAGTGGTTAGGAAATCAGAAAGCCCACGTGAGTACTACTGAATATGGGGAATGGGTTCTTAATTGCAGTTATGCAGCTTGACAGTCAGATTCTAACTTTTACATATGCACAATTAGCTAACAGCAGGATCATCCCATCCTTCAGCCAGTCTGGTCAGCTGCCCAGAGATGCTAAATCAGAGGGGTGGTGTGCCTGGAGCACTTTCCAACTCAGTTTCTGTTTCATTGGTTGCTAGTTACATATAAGGCAAAGGACTGACAGCATTGTTTTTGCCCAGTCATGATCAAAAAAACTTGGGACAGGGCTGGGTAACCATCCTGGCACATTGGGATGGTTATATGTCAGATATTCAATGCTGGCAAAAACCAAACTTTGTATCAATGAACAACAGGCCTAAGAATAATCAGAAAAGACAAGGACATTGATGGAAAGCTAGAAAATTATTATTATTGCTGGGGAATTGAAATCTAATGCAGAATGCAGCCTCAGGACGTATCACAAAAGCTAATATAGACATTCTCAGAGACTTTGCATGGCAGGACAAAAAACATAACACAATATTTGCAGCAAAACTGAGCAGAATTAAGTTCTTCTAATAATTAAACCTGGCAATTAGTCACAAAGTTATCCTTGTCACTTTGTTTTAGAGATCTATTAAAATATGTTAAGGTGATTGCTTAGATACATATTGGTTCTTATTAAGTGACTGAAAACACTGAGTCAGCGAGATGTAGACTGACCCATTTGTGAATTATGACAAGGCTGGTATCCAAAAGACTTTGGAGGCGAATAATTATGAAACATCTGTCATTTCATCATAACAGTCTGTCTTCAATCAAAGCATGTTGTAAATAGAAGTGTTCAGAAATTATCAAAGGAAACAAAGTTTTGTCAAAAAATGCTACTTCATCCAGTCTGAAGTCTTTCATTTAAAACATCTTGGGTTCAATGAGGTTTCAACAAATTCAAGGAAGAGTTCAAAGAGAACCCTGCCTGGATTCCTGCAGAGTCTGGCTCGGCTGCGGACATTGGAAACAGCCACTACAGGTCAGATCAAAACTAAATTAAAAAGAAACTTCCAGTGAACTTGGAATCCCAGTTTTGTGCCAGCTTTGCTTATGAGGTATTTTTACCGCTATTTAAAAATGAAAACTTTGTATCTAGCAGCTACAGTTCAGGAGGGTGTTTTTTTATAGCATAGATTTTTATCTTCAAGAAGAGACACATAAACTATTTAAAATTAGAAGAATGTGATTAAAAATGTACATTGTTCTTCCACTATAATCTCTAAAAAGGTTCTGACATTGAAACAAATTAGCCTACAACTGGCTTTTTAGGAATATATAATATATACATTAATTATATGCATATAAAAATAAAGTTCCTCGTGATACACATGCCTCACAACACTTCATTTGCTGTATTTGGTGACTTTTGAAAACAAATAACAGCCACAGTGTTCATTACCAAAGTGTAAAGTGAAAAAATAAATTCATGCATGCATAAAATGTGAATAAAGTATTCTTACATGAATATGTTCAGAGTCGGTGTCTATACAAAAGATAAGTGTGAAATCTCAAAAGATAATTTTGCATATCTCAATTCCTTTAGAATCATTTCAGGTATCTCTTGCTACCATTAATAAAGTGGTTTAAGGTTGTAATATATGGACTATGTATATAACATACATAAATATGCATATTTAAGTATTCAAATTACTAGGTAGATTTTCAGAAATACAGAGCATTTGGTGTTGATAACAATATTGAAATATGCAGAGAATACCACCACAAGTATTTTGGGTTTTTTCACTAAAGTAATTAGCAAATATATCAAGCACAAAGTATTTACATACCTTGTTCACATGTTTCCTGCCTCAGATCATGATGTCATAGCACATACATACTAACACATAAAGTGAGATAGTAGACCAACTGAAGGGGACACATCCAGATTAATGTTTTAGCTCTATCATCTTGTGCAAGATATTTAACACAATACTGCCTTTAAAGCTCATGAAAGTTTTCAAATAGTTTTTGAAACCCAGAATTGTTTCTGACCACTTTTGTCTGTACTAAAAATAAGAAAACTAGTGTGTTTCTTATCAACCTATTTGAAAGAAGAATCCTGTTGAAAACTAAACTCATTTCAGTTACATGCTGAAGTGATTGTGCTAAAGGGCCTTACTGTATAAATGGAGCACACAAGCCAAAAACAATACAAACGTTTAGCTGCTGGCTTTAGCCAGTCTCTTTCAGTGCAAATCATAATTGCTTTAGGACTTTCTGAATCCACTTTTGAATTCAAAGCTTCAGACAAATAATTGGATTTCCTGAAAACATGCTGAGCTATATGCTCTCCCTGTCTTGCTTTATGTCCTCAGGGCTCCAGTCTCTGCTTTATATCAAGCTGCACCTAGTAGGCTAATTGGAGGGATGGGTAGATCACTCTGCATTAACATGTCCATCTGTATTAAATAAAATCTCCTCAACAGTCTTTATCATCTTCAACAGAATTATCACTTCAGAGTTGAAGAAACAGGAAATCAAGTAAAAATGGCTGTGTAATTTACCAATGGGTTGGGTGTCTTAGCCCTGTAGACCTATGATCCAAGCCAATTATATTCTAGCTGAATTATTTTTACAGTAGTTTGACATTGTATAGTTGCTTCATGTGTCTCACTGACTGCAGGGCAGCTCTAAATATGCTCTGGGCTATCTGCCTAGACATTTCTTGCTCTAGGTAAAGTACAGTGGAAATATCATTTCAGTTTGATCTGCAAGGCTTGTAAATATGTAATATCAAAGATTAAGCCCTTCAGATTCCCAGTATTGTGACAGGTGTACTAAAGTATGATATTAACAAATGAGGTGTTGCTTTTTTGTTGTTGTTATTTAACATTAATAGCACGTAATAAGCTGGTGACCTTTTATTTCCCCACAAGTGTAGAAAAGGAATAATCAAGCTAGAGTGGCTGCTGAGACAAAAAACTGTCCATTGCCTATGAAATCTCTTGGGTCAGGTTTGCACTGAGTTCTCCTGGCATAGCTGTGTTTGTTCAGAGCCTGAAAAATTCGCACCTTCTTGCTGACCTCACTGTGTCAGAAAACACTAAAACCCAGCACTGTGAGGACACAGTGTTGCTCTAAGGGATGTTTGGATAGCTTCACTTAAGATGTTCAAGGAAATGGCATAACAGTGCTGACAGAAATTCTTTCCTTGTGTCTCAGCACCAATTTGATGGCATTTTTCACCCCTTAGCATGCTACTTGCAACCTTTGCTACTGCTACCACCTCTACCTCTGTTTGCTGTACCAAGCATAGCAGAAGATGGACTCATCTGTCTAGTCTTCACAGTAAGCAACTATCTTCTGCCATCTCTGTCTCTTAGCTTGATGGGGTTTGACTTACAACTGTAATTTTCTGAAGATTTTTTTTTAATAAGTGTGCTGTTGTGAGGTTTTTTTTAATAGTTGGATTTTATTGTACTTACTGCTAGCACAAAGCATTTAGCATAGATGAAGTAGAAACGTTCCCAATACAGTAAAAGCATGCATTAAAGGATTACTGTGCAGAAGCGTACCTACCTGACCACCTTTTCCATTTTATTGTTCTTCTGGTCTGTGTCTGCATGAGTTTAAGATTGTTTTTGTCTTGCTATAAAGGTTTGTACCTTTATGTGAACTACCAAAACAGCCTTACTGGATAAGACCAGAGGATTAGTAGCAGAATCCTGTCATGGCCATGAGGTGGAAAAGGGCTAGTGCCACCTGCTTCCCACGAGACAGCAGGCATCAGCAAATCATCAATCACTTCAGGGCTTATCTTCTGCTCTAAGCTAATTCTGAACAGATTTGTCAACATAGTCCCAGTACTCACCCTTTTGAACACCATAAATTATTCCCCTCCATGTTGAAAACTGACCATATATTCCTACCTTCTCTGTCATGTCCCATAGCCAGTTTTTACATGTTGAAAGACCTTCTTTATTCTGCTAAGGCTACTCAGTTTCCTTCCTGCCTGATTCAGGCCTTCTTTCTCTGAGAACAGATCCTCAGCAAGCTTGTTTTCTTTTGGCACTGTGGAGGATCCTCACTCTTGGTTTGGCACAGCTGGGGTATTGTTAGAAAATCTGCCAATTATGGATGGATCTTATTACTGAGGTTAAGTTATAACCCACCCATCCCCACCATCATTTGAAGCTGTATAATAATTTTGACAAACATTAATGGCCATTCCATGTGCCCATTTATTGTGGAGTGACCCACAAACTAACACATTACAAATGGTCACAAAAACATACCTGCCATCTGTGGTGATGTTTGAGTTTTCTATGCAACTCTTGACATATAAACAAGGAATTCGGTTATGTCTGGTAATAGAAAAGTTGGTCAGAGCTGGAATTAAACCCAAATATTAAAGAGTATAGCATCTTCCATCTCTAATAGCTGATGATTTTTTTTTGGAAACCAAATTTAATCTGATGAAGAAGCCTTTTGTGAACAGTGAACCATTATGGATCAGACTATAGTTTCACGTATTCCATTTATGTCTACATAAGAGGTATTAAGATGAAGCTAGGAAAAGCTGCATCTGAGTCAGAACACGGGATGGTAGGCTCACAGGCTAATGTAGAAAGGGACCTCAGAAGGGCTCTAGTTCAACTTCCTGCTCAAAGCAGGGTCAGCTATGAGGTCAGACCAGGTTGCTTCACCTGGTTTTGAAAACCTTGAAATGCTCAAGGATTAGGCTTGCACAGCCTTTTCTCTCCTATTACAATTTATGTATGCCTTTGGCTTGCATCCTCTCACCATGCACCACTGAGAAGATTCTAACTATCTCCTCAGAAAGCTCCTTTTAGATGATGGCGATAGAGCTGATATTGGGTCCCCTTAAAGCTGTCTCTTGACCAAACTGAACAAGTGTTACTGCCTCAGCATTTCCTTAAAGGGCAAGTGCTCCGGTCTCTGACCATCTTGGTGGTCCTCATGCTGCACCTGCTTTGTTTTATCAACATTTGTCTTTTCTGAGCCTAAAAACCTAGATAGTCAAACGGTTGCTGAGTAAAGAGGAAAAATAATCTCCCTTGGTCTACTGGCTATAGTCCTGTTATGATAACCCAGGATACAGATGGGTAGATACATAGATAACAGCACAGAATAGTGGAAATGTTTGAGCTCTGTCTTCAAGGGCTTAGTCCTTCACGGCATGAGCACTTTAGGACAGGGAAATCACTGTTTAGCTTTTTCAGAAACAACAGTATGATCAGACAATGGCTGTAAGTTTCAACCAGTGGAACCACTTCAGTCTGTAGAGACCTCCAGGTGTGGAATGAGTGCACTTTAATGAGGACCTTGTGGGCTAAAAGAAGTTCCCTGCACAAACAGTAGTTAAAGGTTGATTGTGATGAGTATTCAAAGCCAAAAGCAGTCAAAAAACAACCTGACTTGAAAGGCTGTGTGCTTAACTTTGAATATTGCTAGCCTGGTTAATGTGGAATTTATTCAGAAAAGTGAATCAGTAGTAAGGTCCCTCTACACCTGTTTTCTCCTGGATGAGATTTTCCTCCCCATGGGATTTCTGTTGAAAGAAAATAGGTAAGGACACTGTGCCCAATTTCATGTACAATCAGAGGTCCACTTGCTCAAGAAGCTGAGAAGACTTGACATACAGAACAAGTTTTGTGGGTGACTGTGTGGCTACTTCAAATCAAGACATACTTCACAAAATGCCAGCAATAACTGCTTGATTCGTATCCTTTTTTATGGAAGTATTTACTTTTACTCTGGAGTTTGGCTAGGTTATGGCAAAAACTTAAACCCAAGACGCTACCTCCAGGATCTTGGATGATGTTTAAGTTTTCATTTTAAAAACTGTTTTTAAACCTCACACTTTGTTGTTAGGAATGGAAAACACAAACGTTTTCTTCAGACTGCAAACACATTAGCAAAGCTGCAGTCAGGAGGAAATCCACTAACCTCATGCCTGTGTTGGAACAAATGAAGCCTAAGTGATTCCACTTAGGGAGGAGGCTGTTTGATTTAGGGAAGAGACTGAATTGTCTTCATTGGTGTGACATGGAAGCCCACAGGGATCTGCTCTTCTGCTTTCTCATGACCTTGCGTAAATTACCATTTTATGATCATTCTAGGCAGAGGGCAGTTAACTGCTTCATCAGGAGAAAGATTAGTTCCTCTTACATTTTCAGGAAAAAAAAGTTTTTGGCTTTGCATCAGAATAAACATGTTGCAGAGTCCAGATCCCTGCAGCCAATTATTATTTAAGCAATAAAATTCTTACAGACTTTTGGCATGAAGTTCTAGTTTTTGTGGGAAAGGAAGAAGCTGTATTATTTTCCTTCTTGCTATTTCATTTATATCACAGAAATGGAATGTCTTTCACAGTTGATTGTATGTATTTTTGCAATTCATAGATGTAAAGCCAAAAGGCCCCTGTGATTCCTAAATGTTCTGTAGCAAAGCCTCTCTCAAAGCTCTTCCAAAATGTACTAGTATATTATTCAGGCCAGAAACCAATGCTTAGCTAGCTCTGCTTAAACCCATCTACGGGTCATCTGATAGAAAACATGCCTATACTACTGAAGTAAGGAGAAGCCACCTTTGTTTTCCTAAGAGGAATGTGTTTTATACACCTTTTTTAAAAGTCTTTAAAAAGAATTTTTGTTAATCTAATGCCCTTTGGGTGTTGAGACTATCCATAGCTACATGTGCCACTACTAACTTTTTGCTTTCAACAAGAGGATAGCAAAAGTTAGAAAATATATTGCCTTGCAAGGGATATCCCTATACCCGGAGAATGACTTGAGACCTGGGAATATTGCCTGAAGTGAAGGGAGCAGTAAAATCACAATCTATTGTATTTTTCCAAAGATGGAGATGGGAGGTAACCTTGGGAAATGCATGCAGGAAAGATTTTCAAATCCTTAACATGTGTGAAAAATGTGTAACAAAACACAGTCATTAGAAGTAGAAACAGAAAAATTGCAGTTAGAAGTCTCGTTTTTAGTAGTAATTAACTGCTTGAGGACCCCTCCTGATTCTGTAGGAGTACTCAATTATCTAAAGTCTGTAATGATGCTCCCAGAACACTGTCCATGATTCAGTAGTTGCAGTAGAAGATCTAACTGCATAAAAGCTCATGATTTAATAAAAGGTGGTGGAAATTAACTGTGTCCCCCACACCACCTTTTAGGTAAGAGACAGAACACTAGCTTTAGGGAATTAACAATGCAGTAGGTAATGCAGTATCAGGAATGAAAAAGATAGAGACGTGGAGGACTAAGGTGTAACCAGTACAATTCAAAATACTGTACAGATAGGCAAAAGTGGTCAGACAAGCCCTGCAGAGCACTGGTGGAGATGGCATCACACCACCAGGATGGCATGAAGAGGGGCACAGGAAAAATGGTAGTCCTCACGCACTGGGAGGTTAGTGAAGCATTGGGACAAGGCATGAAGAGCAAATGTAGAGGCTCCCTCGGAAGAAGTCTGCAAGACTTATCTGTACAAAGCTATGGCAGATCAGCTCTGTTGTTGATTGTTAGCCACATTTCAAATGGGAGGCAGTGCTGGTGACTCACAGAGGCCTCTTCCCACTGAGGTTCTGCAGCTCTGTTATTCTGTTATTCATATTTTATCAGTGGAAACAGAGGGGTAGTCGGGATTCTGAAAATGTGGTGATATCCTAAGATCATCAGAATGAATAGTCCTCATTACTAGTCTACTAGATGCTTTTAGCAATATTTTGCTTGTCACGTTTCTAACTGTTTCATTGTTAGCACAAGGTGCAAGAAAGATTATTAGGGAAGCCTAGTTTGAGACCTTGTGCTCCTCTGGGAGGGGAAACACACACATATTAGTTTAGGCAGGAGTATTTGTGATAGAGAGTCATTCAATAGTCATAGAGCTTATCTAAGGGAACGACCCCAAAATGTCTGTAGGACACAGCATGTAGGTCATGTCTTCAGCACAGAATCTTTTGTTCAGAAGATGCTGCACTTTTCATTAGTGTAGGTGAGCCTTAGATAATTAGGACATATAAGGGTCTAGCTGAGACAGAAAATAGATAATAAGTTCTCTCCCAAGCTGAGGTGTTTCCTTTGTATGCAGCGTGAAAAAATAATAGTACTGAAATGTAAAAAATACACACCATTGTGTTGCAAAAACATTTTGAACTTTGTGATTCATTAGGCCGTACAAGATTTTATGCATCATTGCTATCCATGTACAAAGTAGACTCATGATATGTAATCAAAATATAATCTCTGGAAAAGGGCAGATACATCTTTTTTTTTCTGTACTTATATGGAAATCTGAATTATTCCAGTTCAGAAGTTTCACTTATTTGGTTTAATTTAAGGCAACAAAAGTGTTAGCAAGTGTATAGATAAATTTCTAGCCTGATATTGGCAAGAAAAATGTTATAGTAGCTCTTTTCTCACACCCCAGAAAAACTCAACAGGTAACAGATACCTTATACATGATTGCACTTGTAATGCAAATTTGATATAATTTTCTTAATTTGTATACAGTAATATGATAGTTCACGATAGACTGGAAATGTTTATGTATGTCTCTAAATTAATCACTTCCAGATTGCATTATCATAAGAAACCTCATGCAAAATATTCTTGGTATTAGTCTTCTGTCAAGCTAGGCAATATTATTTAATTAGGTGTTAAGTGAGTTTAAAATGGCATCTTTAGGAAGAAAGGGATGACTGGGCTGGAAGTGGCTTATATAAAATTTTACATCATGATAAAATATTTTCATGAAATATGAGAAAATTTCAGTGTATTTTACCTGAAGAAATTGTATATAGCAAAGTTCAGTTGCTAGATAATGCGCTTTACTTAAAGGAAGACATATGCAGTACAGAAATTAGTAACTCTATATTTTGTACTCATGATGTCATAATCTCAATTTGGTCCACTGTGCTCTATACAGATGGCATTCATTGACCAAATGGAATGGAAAAAGCATACCTTCACAGATGAGTGGGATTTTATCAGCTGGTGCCAAATTTAACTACATGCACAATTTCTTAATCCTGATTTTTCTTGAATGGTGAAATGCTGATGCAAAACATAACTCAGTGAGCTAGGTAAGTATGTAAGCACTTTACCACATCTTTTTCTCATTAAAAAAAAACAACCCGAACAACAACAAAACCCCCCTAAAAAAGGAAGAGTGAAAAGCAAAGTTTTTTTTCTGCTCAAAGCACAATGTATCTCTCTCTCCTATAGGAAAAGCATCTGTGACTCACAGTGCTATTCTGGGAAAGAATGCCAAAGCTGTTCTGCAGGTTATATGCTCATGAAGGCTGGAGTCTGACATGAGATGATGAAAGCAGTGATACCATCCCAGATTTTGCCCACAAACTAAATTCTAGCTCTTTGAGATGTCACTAGTTACTGGTGTTAAAAATATGACGGCATGTGCTTTGCTGAGGCTTGCTCCTATCCAACAAGTACAGTTCAAGATATGGGTGAAGTACACAGATGCTTAAGGTCTCTGGGCTCAGAATGCTGTGAAATTTGCAGCTTGCTGTAAAGAAAAGTAAAAAATGTTTCAATAATGACTGCTTTCTGAGCCTGAATGTCACTTGTAAAATGCTGATCCGGGGAAAAATCGTGCATGCATATACATACCAGTGAGCACTGCAAAGTATTCCCTGGGGCTTTTCCTTTCTCTGCCTTTTTCCTAGGGATCAGGAGATGGAACAGGTGATGACATTCTTCTGAGCATCATTCACAAGTGGCACCAGGCTGAGCACCACACATAATATGAGCCCTTTGTAACACAATCTATTCTCTTCCTTCTCTGTACTTTCGACAGGTACTTTTAAGATTGTAACAATGTTGGCATTTTAATCATCATAGCAAGATACTTGAAATAGTACTACTAGATTGAAAGGAGAAGATAACTCAAGGCCCTACAGCTTTTATTTCATGATTTCAGACTTGGACATGTACCTCTGCATTCAGCTCATTTTTTTCTTCACAAGCATCAGGGTCAGAGGCTGATTCTTTTAACAAATTAAAATTCAGGAGAGAAATATGGTACCCTTAAAAATATTATCAGGTTACTGGCCTAATACAGGTGGGAAAATTTTGAGCCCTAAAGTTAAAGGAGGTTTCCTGAAGGACTGGCAAGATGAAATCTCTTATTTAAGGGACAAAAAGATGGCAGAATGAAAGGAGAAGCACCAGAGCTTTATACTGACACCGAGAAGTCGTCTTTCAGAAGGTAGAGATGAATTGACTCAACCACAGTAGATCCAGAAAATAGAAAGAGAAGAACCTTTGAATCTGGAGGGGGTTTCTTTAAGCACAGGTATTTGTGAAAGCTTTTATTCTGAAACAAAATAAGTTAAAATGATAAAATATGCTGATGACATGAGGTGCTGTCAACATGATGAACAACATGATTATTTATGGGATTAAGTTGTGACAGGGAAGGTTTAGATTGGATATTAAGAAACATTTCTATACTGAAAGCATGGTGAGGCATTGGAACAGACTTCCCAGGGAGGTGGTGGAGTCACCATCCCTGGAGGTGTTCAAAAAACATGTAGACATGGCTCTTCAGGACATGGTTTAGTGGTCATGATAATGTTGGGTAGACATTTGGACTTGATGATCTTAGAGGTCTTTTCCGACCTTATTGATTCTATGATTCTAAGAATTAAACTGGCATACAGGAAGAACTGAAATACCTTGAGACTGTAAGCAATGGAAATACAAAGAAACAATATTACAGAAATATTACATAATCTTACAAAAAGCAAAGTAGTGCCTTCAGAGTACTAGTATGAAGAATTTCTATAATTTAGTAATTCACCAATTGGAAGTAACAGAGAAAAAATACATGAATGTAATTGTTGATCACACTAATAACTTGCAAGCATGATATGCAGTTGCAGAAAGTGCCCTACAGTGTATCTGAGAGGTTCTCTCCACCCCCTTTTCTTCACAAAAAAGCAAATATAAGACCCCAGATAGACTCTCCTCTTGAAGTCTGTGTACACTTCTGCATGACCATGTTCAAAAGAAAAAATATTGACATTAAAACATATATGTGGATGATCAGGGAAGTGTTGGACCTACAGTATAAAAGAAGCCGAGATAAACTTGCTATGTGTAGTCTAGCAAAACAAAATCAGAAATGGGTTATGATTGCTTTGTATAAAAATATCAAGGGATGGAGATAAACATTGGAAAATGAGAAAGGCCAGGTACAATACAGGACACTGTTCACACAGCAGCAGTAAGGATATAAACTGTTCATAAAGAAATATGGTTACAAACAAGAAATGCTTTGTGCCAGTAGCAGACTGTAGCATTATTGTGTAGCTAAACTTACAACAGCATATATTTAAAAGATAAATCTTGATCAGTGTACACAGTGTTATATGTCATAGTTTCAGTAACAACAGAAGACAGAACTTGCTTACGTTTATTTGCTTACTTTTTGGAGTAGGTATTGTGGCAGGTGTGGCCTCTCCCACAAACAAAACAGACAAAGCGAGCGAGGTGCACTGGAGCAGGATGTGCTGGGGCAGGGTGTGCTGGAGCAGTTAGTTTGATGCCTCGGCCATTAAGGGGCACCTCCCGGTGCTTAACTGGCGCCTCGGGACCTGGGCTCATCCCAGTTCCGTCTGGGCTCGTCCCCTCAACCAGGCAGAGTGACCACAGCGCACCCTCGACTGGGGTATAAATGGATCCCACCTGAGAGGCAGAGGAGCCGGTTCTCGGCAGAGCAGCGGGCCCGGCAGTCGCACCCTCCCCTCAGAGGAGTCTCCGT
>WTSP01026647.1:27693-53294 GCA_025331215.1 Actenoides lindsayi | reverse complement strand
CTGAATTGTAGGAGGGGCATTGTGTTCCTGGCCCCTGTCTCTTGGCTTGGGGGAGCGACTTTCCCTAGTGCAAGTGTTTCCATTACAAAAGACTGATGCAAAGAAGGCATTAAGCACCTCAGCATTCTCCTCATCTTTTATTAACGTATTTCCTTCAGAATCTAGTAGGAGATGGAGGCCCATCCTGGCCTTTCTTTTATTATTAATGTATTTATAGAAATTTTTCTTATTGCTTTTCACCTCTAAAGCCATTGTTCTACCACAATGATGAGACTTGCAAGGTTGGCCAGGTGTGGGTGGTTCTTACTAAAATAAAAAAGGGGCTATCTGTGAGCTAGGTCTTGCAGAATGATAAGAACTCTCCTCCAGACTGAAATTCCATACTTAAATACATAGCCCTCTGAGTAAGTAGTGTTGGCAGTAGCATACGTTACGTCTAGTTAGTGGTGACAGGTTCTTATTAAGACTGGTGTCTCATGCTTCCACCCAGAAATCCAGAAGCAGTTGAAAACTCTCTGAGTGTCTTTCATAGGCAGAATACTAAAGCCCATTAGTAATGCAGTTACATGAAGTACAAATTAAAACAGTGAAACATTATTTTCCTTTGGCAAAATGTTAACTTAATTCTTGATGAACTGGAGTAATTCTACAATAACCAAATTATTTTCTACCTCATAATTTTCCCATTCTTCAACCATTACTGTATTTGTAAATACTTAGTAGAACAGACTACAGGAAGAGGGATTTTACTGAAATCAGTCTGACCTGTGACTAACTATTGTAGAAGTCAACATGGAAGTGACAGAGGTGCCCTAATGTACCTGAGGGACTTTTTCTGGGCAGCATCTTTCCACTGCTAGTGATGCCAGCCATCTACAATGAAGAAGGCGGCCCTCATTGATAGCCTCAGGGTTTTACTGTTGAGGTCTGGGACATACATGCACATCCATCCTTGGTCCTTTTCTGGAAGAGTTGAAAGAATGCAGACTACATGGTTCCTGAAGTGTCACATGTGTGTGTCTAATTACATGGTTTGGCAAGAGAAGCTGGGATGTAAAATTTTAGGATTCATTACTCATACCTATGACATGTACAGTATAGCAGAATTAAGAATATACCCAACCATATCACCTGCACTATGGAAGATGGACATATTAACTTAATTTTATACTTCTTGGAGAGCTGTGTTACTTGTCAGGATCGTATTTTTTCAGGTGTTCTTTCTTCTCCATGGAAAGAAAAATGATTGCTTTTTGTGAATTCTGCAAGTGCTATAAATTGCAATTTGGTGAGTTTTAAGTATGTTCTTAAATATCTTGCCAGGTCAGGATTCTGAGAAATACAGATTCAAATATTAATGACAAGGTAGATCTCTTCATGACTGAAGAAAAGAGTAGAAAGTAAGCACCTGCATGTGTGTGTCTGTGTGTGAAGAGGGAAAAAGAAGTTCAGGAGCAGGTTCACCTTGCACAACAGATATCAGCATAGAATTGTCTGAAGTATCGCTGATAGCACTAGAGCCCAGACCCAGGAAGAGTATAGCTCTGCCATTGTAGAGCCATGCTTGGGCTACCTAGACAGGCTATCATGTAAGACTATTTAGCCTGGATGTCTAACTGCAATAAAGCAGCAAAATTGTCTGCAAGACAGTACAAGGTTCAAGCTCTTTTGGAAGACGTTTGCAGATCTTTACCGTGAGTCTGCAGTGATGTGATGGTTTGGGTTAGTTAGATAATATTCATAGCAGTGTGAATGAGTATGTCCTAACCGAGGTGTCTACATTAGAGCAAAGAAAGAGAAAGTAATTAGTAGAGACAGTTTGAAACTATGAGACCTCTTGAAATCTCATCTGAAGCATTAAATGGTACCAATGGTCCAGAAACAGATGTGACCAGGGTTAATGTAGTCACAAAAAGTAGATGACCTTAAACAGGGAGATGTACTAGAAGGATCTCAAACAGATGGAGTTGTCCAAAAGAAAAGGACCTCCAAGACATGTGCTAAATAAAATATTTTATTTTTTTTTAAAAGGAAAATAATTTAGAGCACAGGAGGAAAAGTCTTACTCCTGGAAGGAAAAGAAGACTTTGGTGACAAAAGCACATATAATGGCTGAAAGTCTAACTACCCATATTAAAAGTGATTAAACTCAGCAGCAGCAAAAGGAAAGGAGGAACTGAAAGGAGCTGAATTCAGTATGATGTCTGTTTTCAGGGGACAGAGGAAGATGTCTAATGAGAAAAGTAAGACCAGAAAATTTGACAAAGTTTCCACACCAAACAATTTGTTCAGCCAGCAGAATTGTAAATCAGAGACTATTTTATTTTTGGCATATATATAAATTAAATCTTCTAGTCAGGAAAACATTTTTCATTGTGTGCCATGTAACCTCTCATTGATAGAGACATGTTATAACCAGAACTAAAAGCTTGTCTACAATATTCTGTAAATCAGCCTAATTTTACCCATAATCTCCTAGAAGCTCTATTAATATTTCATCTTCCACAGCTTCTCTTCCTCAAGTTTGTTTCCCACAAGAGCATATTCAAATGAGACAAGAGGTTCTGTCACCTTTCCAGCAAATTTGGTCCATAAAAATATATTTTGCATGATTTAAAAACTGTTTTCAGTGTCCTGCTAAAAGTAGGCATGCAAACAAATGTTTTAATCTGTGAAAAAAAAAAAGGAAGAAAAAAGCTTGGACTTGAGAATTTACATCTGAATACAGATCACTCTCATCTAAGAAGTAGTTGTACCTCCATAAACTTATAAAATGAAAAGATGCTCCTATGAAACTGTTTTATGTGTAGATTCCAGATCAGCAGCAGTATGAGAATACCAAAAATAGTCAGGGCTCCAAGTACTTTGTTAAGAAGCACATTACATCTTCAATATGTTTATTCACATAAAATAAACAGTCAACTCTTAATTTAAAACATTTTTCTTATTGGAGCAGCTACAGTAGCTCTCATCTTTGTAAATACATGTACATATTTTTTTCCAGCAGCACAACCCACTAGAGATGCTGTCATATTTTGATAAACAAATCAGATTTGGGTTCAACTCCAAATTCCTTCCTATGATCACAACATTATCTTGTGTAGTTCATGACCCCAAGTCACAAGGATTTAAGCCTGGAATTTGGGCTGCTCATACCTGCTGCCACAAACACCAGATAGATACAGACAGACCCTGCCTCAATCTCTCTTGTAACCTATCTCAGGCATTTTCAGACAGATTGCAACATAACCTTTGACCTCAGACGTGCTATCTAGCAGGAGCTAGGTCCCTTAGAAAGCCATAATAGTTAACAGCCTCTTGGGTTGCAGTCTGTGCTTCTTCCTCATCCCATTGCATGGTGAGCCAGCCACAGTCTCAACCCCATCCTCCTATGCCAAAGGTATTGCACACTAGCAAATAGGAAACCTGAGAGGCTGGTGCTTGTGGGAGTGGAGTTTAATTTCTATTTCAGCTCCTCACTGCTAGTATCAGGACACTCCTTCCACCTTCCTCCCCACAAAGCGGACAAGGCAACCCTCTTGGGTTTCTGTGATGCCCTCAAGCTCTCTTATGTAGCTCCTGTGGAACAGAACCACTTCATGCCAGAGAGGTTGCATCAGTAGCCTGAGGGTGAGTCATATGGACAAGGGAAGTGAATGTTTCCCTGTACTCAGCATTGTGGAGGCCACACCTCAAATACTGGGTTCAGTTTTGGGCCCCTCACTACAAAAACGATATTGAGGGGCAGGAATGTGTCCAAAGAAGGGCAGTGAAGCTGGTGGAGGATTTAGGGCACAAATCTTACGAGTAGTGACTGAGGGAACTGGGGCTTGGAGAAGAGGAGATAGAGGGGAGACCTTATCACTCTCTACAACAATCTGAAAGGAGGTTGTAGCAAGGTGAGTATCAGTCTCTTGTCACAAGTAACAAGCAATAGGACAAGATGAAATGGCCTCAAGTTGTGCCAGGGGACGTTTAGGTTGGATGTTATTACTGAAAGGGTTGTAAAGCAGTGGAACAGGTTGCCCAAAGAGGTGGTGGAGTCACCATCCCTGGAGGTATTTAAAAGATATTTAGATGAGGTGCTTAGGCACATGGTTTAGTGGTGACCTGGCAGTGCTGGGTTAACAATTGGGCTTCATGAGCTCATACCATGGATCCAGCCAATCCAGATCCCTCTGTAGAGCCTCCCTACCCTCAAGCAGACCAACTCTCTCATCTAACTTGGTGTCATCTGCAAACTTACTGAGGGTGCACCTGATCCCCTCATCCAGATCATTGATAAAAACATTAAACAGAACTGGCCCCAAAACTGAGACCTGGGGAACACCACTTGTGAGCAGCCACAACTTCATTTAACGCCATTCACCACAGTTCTTCAAACCCAGTCATCCAGTCAATTTTTATCCAGCAAAGCCCACACCCATCCAAGCCGTAAGAAACCAGCTTCTCCAGGAGAATGCTGTGGAAAACAGGTATCAAAGGCTTTATTAAAGTCCTCATAAAAAACAGCCACAGCCTTCCCACTAAGTGGGTTACCTTCTCGCAGAAGGAGATGAGGTTCTTCAAGCAGGACCCTGTGGATTGGGCCTGATTAGCTGTTTGTCCTGCATATGCTTCATGAGGGCACTCAAGATAATCCGCTCCATCACCTTCCCTGACACCAAGGTAGAATGACAGGCCTGTAGCTCCCCCAGATCCTCCTTCCAGCCTTTCTTGTAGATGGGTGTCACATTTGCTAACCTCCAGTCAACTGGGACCCCCCTGGTTAGCCACAACTGCTGATAAATGATGAAGAGCGGCCTGGTGAGCACTCCCACCAGCTTCCTCAGTAGCCCTGGGTGGATCCCATTTGACCCCACAGACTCGTGTGTGTCTAAATGGTGTAGTAGGTCACTGACCAATTTTTTGGGGATTATGGTGGCTTCATTCTGCTCCTCATCCATGTCTTCCAGCTCAGGAGGCTTGACACTCAAACGATTGGTCTTCTATAAAAGACTGAGGCAAAAAAGGCATTCAGTGTCTCAGCCTTTTTCTCATGCTTGCTTACTATGTTTCTCCTCACATCCAATAGAGGAGGGAAATTCTCCTTAGTCCCTCTTTTGTTGTAAATGTGTTTATATGAACATTTTTTATTGTCTTTTCTGTCAGTAGCCAGGTCAAGTTCTAGTTGTGTTTTGGTGTTTCTAATTTTCTCCTGGAGTAGTCTCACAAAATCTTTGTGGTCTTCTGAGTGTCCTGCCCCTTTTTCATAGGCCATAGACGTTCCTTTTTTGCCCTGAGCTCCAACCAATGCTATCTGTTCAGCCAGGCCACTTAGCCACTGGCTCATCTTGTAGCACACCAGGAAGGCCTGCTCCTGCACCTTAAAGATTTCCTTCTTGAAGAATGTCCAGCCTTCCTGGACTTCTTTGCCCTTCCTGGACTACTTTGCCCTGTCTCCCAAGGGACAGTGCCAACCAATCTCCTAAACAGGACGAAGTCTGCCCTATGGAAGTCCAAGGTGGCAGTTCTACTGATCCCCCTCCTTACCACCCCAAGAACTGAAAATTCTATAATTTCATTATCACTTTGCCCAAGACAGACTCCAACCTGCACATCACCCACAAGTCCTTCTGTGTTCACGAACACCAGGTCCAGTGAAACATCTTCCCTCACTGGCTCAGTCACTATTTGTGTCAGGCAGTTTTCTTCCACACTCTCAGGGAACCTCTTGGACTGTTTCCTCTCTACTGTATTGTATTTCCAGCAGACACCTGGGAAGATTAATTCCCCCATGAGAATAAGTGGTAGTGATTGCAAGACTTCTCCCAGCTGTTTATAGAATATTTCGCCTGCTTCTTGAACTTGGTTGGGTGGACTCTCAGCAGAGTATCTGTCTTGCTGGACTTTCCCGTGATTCTTGCCCATAAACACGCAACCCTATCATCACCATCATGTTCAAGACAATCAAAGCATCCATTAACATACAGGGCGATTCCACCACCTCTCCTTCCTGGGCCTATCACTTCTGAAGAGTTTATAGCCATCCAATGCAGTAGTCCAGTTGTGTGGTTCCCACCATGTTTCCATGATAGCAAGCAACTATGTCATAGTTTGCCTGCTGCACAATGGCTTCTAGGTCCTCCTGTTTGTTGCTCATGCTGTATGCCTTGGTGTAAGCATACTTCATTTGGGCTAATGATCCCATTGCCTTTTTAGGGGGAGAAGGCCTAATTCCTACCTGATCATTCCCAGACACTACTGTGACCTCTAGACTGTCAATATCCCTTGTGCCTTTGCTATCACATGGTAACGTGTTTCCTACTTCTACTGGGATTGCAGACCTAAGGATCTCACCAGTGCTGAGTAGAGGAGAAGGATCACCTCCCTCAATCTCCTGACAATGAGCTTCCCAGGAGGGAAACTGTTGGCCTCCTTTGCTGCAAGGCCACTTTGCTGGCTTATGATCAATATGGTGTCTGTCCCTAGGTCCTTCTCTGCAGAACTGCTTTCCAACTGGTAGGATCCCAGTGTGTGCCTGGGGCTGTTCCTCCCCAGGGGAAGGACCTTTTCCCTTTATTGAACTTCATGAGATCATTTTGAGCCCATTTCTCCAACCTGTCCACGTCCCCCTGAATGACAGTACCACCATCTTGTTTGCCAATCACTCCTCACAGTTGTGCATCTTCTGAAAACTTGGTGGGAATCCACTCTGTCCCAGGGGCCCAGTTATTAACAAAGGTTTTAATCAGCGCTGATTCCAGTATCAGTGTCTGGCATACACCACTAGGGTCTGGCCTCCAACTGGGCTTCTTGCCACTGATCATAACCCTTTGAGCCCAGAAGTTCAGCTACATTTCAATCCACCTCAGTGTTCTCTTTTCTAGCGCATTCATCAATGAGTCTATCAGGTTGCTATGGGAGACAATATCAAAAGTCTTTCTGAAATCTAGATAAACAACATCCATTAGTCTCCCCTTGTCCATTAAGCCCACCATTTCATCACAGAAGGCTATCCACTTGATCAGAAGTGATTTTCCCTTCCGGAGTCTACAATGACTACTCCCAGTCCTTTTCTTGTCCCTAATATATTTGTAAATGGTTAGTAATCAGGTATCTGACTATAATTGAAAGTTACCATGAAAATTGACAAATAATAAATTGTGTGAATGAACTAAAATTATCTGGAAAGCAAATGAAAAAGATCTTTTTTAGATTGCTCAGAGTATTCAGGTACTTCCTGTGCTTCATGATTTTTACTACATGGTATGCCAAGTCAATATAATGTGGCATATTCAATTCAGTTTCTACACCTGATCATGCATTATATTCCAACCTCCATCCTATGTACTTCTCATGGGCTTTCTCTTCTGGACCAATACATGTTGAACTACTTTCTAACTGCTCAGCTTCAGCTAGAACACTGGAGAGTGTTTCTACAAGATTCCAGCCCCCAGTGGGTTAAGAAAAGCAATGGGTCTTTACTAATGTGTCTTCAAAACCCTCAGGAAGCAAATGTAATTTACTTCAAAGTCTTCTATCTCTTGTGGTTGTGATCCAGATAGCCTATTATATAAAAGGCAGTGAACACTATCCTTTATCTTCCAATTTAACACTTACACACAATTACTCTAATATAAAATCTTATCTACCACTGTCATTGTTACAATCTCCATTCTGGAAGGACAATTACTTTCCACAAATGCTTAAAAAAAAATAAATCATGTGCCCTTAGGCAGAGTTTCATGGATTAGGGGTGGCTTTTGCTGTTTAGACTGTAAATTATTTAACTCTGTCATATCTGAAGTGCCCATGAAAATTCACCAATACATGCCATTACGAACCATGGGCAGTAGAACATCATCAAGGGCAAAGAAGTTTTAGGTATCTGTGAGGTATACTGTAGCTGCAGGATGTTTCAGGGTTGCATTTTTGGAATAAGCACCTTCACTCTAATCTAGACACCAAAATCCATCTGGATATGGCCTGAGATGTGTTGTTGACTGTCCCTGCCACCAACATGGAAACCTGCTTGCATGTAAATAAGAACTTGAACAGGTTGTGCTTCTGCATTTACTTTACCAAAAGCCTTTTTCCCTCATAGATGATACCTTAGTATCATGCTTGGGTAATGCAGGGTCCAAACAACGGTTAGAAACTGCAGTCGGAACATGCAAAGCATTGTTTCTGAGATAAAAGATAATGCATGCCACTAGAGGTCCTTCCATATGTTTCAAAGGATCTGGCCCTGCTGCTAAATACACTACCAGTCATATTTTTCATGCAAGAAAGTCATCCTCCCTGTGAGAAAACAGATCTGGTGGTTATTGTTCCCCGACTGTAACTGGGACAAGTGAATGCTCTGTTACTTATCAGAGCACTGGTATCTGTTCCTCCTTTCAGAGAACTCATCCAGCTGTCTTATGGCTCTCACAGCTCAAGGCCAAGAGGGCGGAGGGAGGGGGATTAGCCCAATAGTTTCAGTAAATTACACACATTCATCAACCTCTTGACTTTTACACTCTAGTTCTTGCCTTTTATGGCAGACCCAGGGAAAATGATATAATGGTATGCCATACAGCATGTGTATACAGGGAGCTGGGTATATACATCGTATATCTTTACAAGTCTTGTTTTGCGAACTTTTCCAAGGGAATTTTGAATTTACAGTCTGATAAGCAATTTCACTACAAAGGATAATTAGATCTTTATCAGAAGTTACGTGCTCTGTCAGAGCAGAAGAAAGAAAGAAAAAAGGTGTGGGTTGCTGAATAAAGCTCTCATACGTATGCAAGTGTACAAGCACAGTCCATAAAATTCTGCTTTTGATGTCAGTAGCAAAATTCTCATTAAAGCTGGAATTTTACTCTGGGCCTGTGCTAGAAAATGAATTTGCATAGCTGTAATTGTTTCATGTACCAAAAAAAAGAAGAGTGTTTTTTTAATGAAATTATAGTGGAAAGACAGCATTGTCATCTTGTAGAGTGGGCTATTGTGAAAGCAGATTGTTAAATTAATTCCTAAACATTATTTCCCAATTTTAATGTGAGTTTTTGGGATGATTTTTGGGAGATTTCTCTTGATACATTCCAACAAGTGTTGAGCTTTCTTTTGTGTTAAGGAGCTGATTGTCTGGCTTTCTCCATAGGACTTCAGTGAAACATCCCCAATGTCTGCTAAATACAAAACAATAAATTGAGGGTAATCATGCCTAAGTGTATGGGCATTTGGGTTCTCACCCACATGAATCCACAAGGAAGTTGTATGGGTCTGCATCTTAGCTCACACTTTTTTATTCAGCAAGTTATATGGTTATAAAACAACAATGGATTTGCTAGATTCTTTGCACAGATACTAGTAACTCAATGCATTAAGCACTATCATTTTATGCCACTTCTACCAAGGGAGCCCTAAATTTCAGTTCCGCACCTTAAAAATTATTTTGCAGGAAAAATAGAAGTGCAAGAATTATTCTTAGAGTTTGTTGTGCCTTAACTTGATATGTTAGTTGGCTTTGATCCCATACAACATTTTAAGTGGATGAAAAAGGAACATATTTGGGTTGCCTGACTGCTATCAGTAAATGCAAAACTGCCAAGCCATGTAACATAAGCTTCTTGAGAAGGCGTTAAGGATGTACAACTGGTGAGTTTTCACCATACCAATAATCCAAACATAGTATGGGCAGTTAAGCTTTCTGAATCTAATTAACAGGAATTTGTGACTGAAATTCATGGCTCTCAAAAGTCTTTCCCACCATAATCTTCAATAATCCTTCTTCTTCAAACTACACTATTCATTATGGGCCGTATCCCATGTAAGGTGAACCTATGCAAACATCCATAGGACTACCAATTCTGAACTTTGCCTTGGATTCACCACAAAATTTGGATGAGAGGAAGCTGGATTTGTTCAAACCCACCCATTTCCACACTTCAGGACCAAAAAACCCCTGTGAACTATTTCTGACTCAAAGCCAGCAAACCTGTTCTGGATAAAAATAGAAAAGGCTCACATAGCATTGTCATACAACGCTGCATTTTCACAAATTTTCCTTTGTCTCTTCTGCACTCTGAAAGGTGACTAAAACCAGATCTATTTTAAGGTAGGTTGGCTCAAAACAGTCATCCTTCAGTAAAGCTGCTTGAATTTTTCCACTGATATATTTTAGCCTGAGTTGATAGACTTCTAGAAATGCTGGTTGGAAGGGACATCTGGAGGTCATTGAGTCTGGTCTCCACCTCAGAGCAAGATTATTGCCAGCATTAGACCATGTCAAGTCCCTCTCTACTCCACTGTTAATTTTTTTGGAATCGTATTATCCCGTCATCGAATTTTTCAACCACAAAATAAAACAGAAGAGGAAAAGACTCACTGAAAACATCCACAGGCATACAGGGAATAGTTTGTTCTAGATTTTAAGAGGGTTTCACAGTCTCTGTCATCAAAACTCTCTGTGTCCAGTGACAGGCAATTAGGGAATGTGCAGGTCAAATGTGCTTCATAAGGCTGCTGAGAGAAGAGAGGTTAGTCTGTGGAGAAGAAAAATGAAAATAAAATCCAGTTAATGTATGTAACAAGCTCCAATTACAGGGTCAGCAGAAAAACAACCTTCCTCAAAGATTTATATGCCGCATGAATAGTTTACTGCTCTTTTGGAAGAAATGACCTAACCCAGCACAAGACAGCAAGAGTGAACCAGTCACTGCTCACAAACCCTGGCAGAAATACTTGGAAGGAAAAATAATAGAAAACACCTTAGTTCCCTTTTTTTCCCCTCTAATAAGCATTTTCATCTGATTAAAAGGCAGGTGGAGATTGTTCTGTTTAGAAATCTAAATTTGTGACCTGTAACATCTGAAGGATCATGGCTTCCCTGTGAAAGCTTTCCTCAGAGATGGCTGGCACTGCTGGATTGGTTGGTCTGTGCTGGCCAGACATGGGACGTCTCATGCTGCAGCTAGGATCCTGAAGAATGAAAAAATACACAACAAACTGAATGGTGAAAAAATATTACAAACTTGCGTCTTCAGTGGCAAAAAAATCAGACTTTCCGGAGAAGACAGCAGGATAGTGATCAGCAGGGCTGCACTGAACTACCTTGGCCACAGCAAGACAGGATGGACTTGAATAAAGTCAATCTTTTCCTAGCAGGAGGGATGTAGGTCTGCAAGGGGACACTGGGGACAGCTATGGCATCTGGTGAGGAGGACAGGGCATTGCAGATGGGATCTTTTGGCCTACCAACTGCATGCAGAATTACGTGCATCTGCATCATTCAAATGTAGCTTTGTGGTTTTTTTAGTGATAAATGATGTCTGTAGGCCACCTGGCTATATAACACAGGGAAAGCAAAACTACAGGAGAATTTAGGGATTTGCAGAGATCTGTAGATTCACTGTAATTTGGCCATAAAATCCTAGCTTGGATTCCACAGGCATAACTTCTGCTCCATCACTCAATGTGTTTGTACCTAACGTATACACCCATCAATATATAGCGTTGAAGACTACATTCTCATCTGTCCCCTGAAAGCGCTCAGAGCACTTTATACATGCATTTAGGTCCTTGGGATTAGCAGTGAATTTTACTGAGATGTCTTGAATTTGAGGACTTTAGGGATGTCTGGGGGGCTCCTGTGAGTTCAGGATGATAAAGTTCACAGTTCATATGTGAAACATATGAATCCCAGTTTAGTCTGAGGACAAAGGGCTTGTCACATATGCTGAGTTGTTGGAAACACAATCACATGAGGTTAGAGTAGTTGTCATAACTGATGTTAGGGTCGTATCTTGTTTCTGATGAGTTTCAGCTGGTCCAGCTCCGGAAATACAGAGCAGCTGTTTTTCAAATTTTTGTAAAATACTGTGTAGGCAACATAGATGGAATTCTAGAATAACTTTACCTAGAAGATCCTTTAAGCTTCGCAATTGACCATAGATCCTCTAGCTATATTACTGCCATGTTCCTGTGGCCAACGGAAAGAGCCAGACATCCAAAGGGAGCATTAGGATCATACTGTCTTACCTTTTGCAAGCCAGGAAAAACTTGCCCAATAACTTCTGTACCAAGATTATAGTTTCTGTTTGAGTTTTACACATATCTTTTAGAATAAATATCCACTAATGACTTAAAAGCATCAAGTGTGGGAAAATGCACCGCATCCATACCCAAATTGCTCTGAAGCTTAGATAGTTTCCCTTTTAAAGATTTGTGCTTCATTTTTCATCTGCTTGTCTCATTCTAGCTTTCAGCCACTTGATCTCAATATGATTTTTTACTGTTAAATTAAAGTCTGCCATGATCTGAAGTATTTTTCCATGTAAGCATTTCTAGGCTGGAATTAATTTCCTTCTGAATCTCCTCTTGGATAAATAAAACAGACGAGGTTTCTTAAATCTTAATATGTCAAGTATGTTTTATAGACCCTGAGTTGTGCTTCTAAAGCTTTTCTGAACACATCCAGTTTCTTGGCATCCTTTTTGAAGTGAAGACATGAGGTCTATACTTTGATAATGCTCTTGTTCATGTTGGAGACAGAGATAATGCCATTTTTCCTATTTTGATTGCCTCTTGCTTCTGCAATGAAAGATGGCATTCGCAAACTTAGATGCTATGTTGCCATAAGACCACATGCTTCATAGGCCCCCTAATACAGTTTTAATATGTTTTTCAAATTGATCCACTGGGTAGAGTTACATATTTTATAAAGTTATTCTATCTTTAGTGTTTTTCTATCACTATGGTCCAGCACTGACATACAGTTCTATTTACTAACTGACTCTGGTATAGATGTATGTATAGATGATGTAATCATATAGATAATACAACTATTTACAAATGACACTTTTTGTATTCTTTCCCAGTTTCACTAGCACTGGTTTCGTAAGTTCTTCCCATACAGTAAAAAAGCCATTGAGAAACATTTGACCAAAATCAGATTTCTGAGAAGCATACCAGGAATGACCTTCTATGAAGCTATCTCTCTGTTTTCAGTCATTTTCAAGCAACTTTTAATATATGTTTATTACACTATTTTTAATACAGTATTAAGTCTGGAATGTGTTTCTTTTATCTGCACACCAAATGGGGCTCAGTCAAATATTCTGTTATTTCTCTTTGCTACTCATGCAACACTAATATTGAAAAGGTCATGCATGGTCTGCAGTATCCTAACTGTGCTTAATGAATAGATCTAGCTCCATAGGACTTTGGTCAGTTTACTAGGAGGCACTGTTTTCTGCATTAAAATACATTAGACCTTAGACTGTCTGATGTGCTACCAAGCTGCGTAAATGACTGTTGCCAGTTCCCACATATTTCATTTACAGATGTCATAGTAGCACAGAGCAAACCCTAGGGCTGTATTGGGCAATGGTGGTAAAATACAATCATCATGATGGTGATAAACTAGCGGCAGTGTTATCTTTCTCAAAAATCAAATTTCCTCAGAAAAGACATCACAATTATTTCACAAGGCCTGTTATTGAAAAACTAACTTAAATGTTTTGCTGTAAAAACTTTTCTGCAGCTTCATTCAACACGTATGCCAGGCCAACCACCTATATACATACTGTGATCCTACTTACTTTTTCAAAGATTGGCATTAAATCAGAGTTTTCTGTTGTCTGCTACTCTTTTGGGGTTGGTTTATAAGAAAATGAACATTAACAGGTTAGAAAAGGTCTTCCCAACTAGAGAGAGCTGTACAAACTTCTTCTATTCTGTACATCCCATGTGACCATTTCACTGTGAGAAATATTTTTTTAAATTCCTGCATTTATTCCAATGCTATTCATCAGAAACTTTTTAAAATCAATGCTTTTAGGTTTTCTTAGCATGTACTTCCCATTCTGAGTTCTGATTACTTGTGAGTATCACGTGTGATTTCCAGAATATTTTTATTTGGACCGGGTTATTTGTTTATTGTTGTTGTTAAATGGTTTGTTCATTTTAGCTATTACTGGCCAGCAGGACTGAGAGAGCAGGGTTCTGGAGTCCTAAGAGAGCAGCTTCCTATTCATAAAAGCACACCACAGGTGTGGGGCATGAACCTCCACACCACATCTGACACATTCTGCAAGAGTCAGTGAGGGGCTGGTATGTTACCTCCTGTGTGCCACAGTGCTCCTGCATCAGAGAGAACAGGGGCTGCAGCACAGAGCTGTGGGCAGATTTTGTCACTCAGTCATGTCCCTTCCTGCAAGCTCCACTGGTGTCAGCTGATCTGATCTCTTACCTGCCATAATCTAATCTCAAGGGCTTCATTTGCTTTGTATATACACCATGTGATCCAGGTGCTTACCTAACCCAGTTCACATGGAACAGTACCCCCTGCACCACACTGCATGAATGAAGTGCCACAGATCCATAATCCTCTGACCATGTGAGAAAGGTGATCAAAGCAGGATGTCAGACCCACTATTTCAGTGCCTGGGCAGAAACTGCCGTCAGTAAAAGGAAAACCACAAAAAACAAGGTAGGAAAACATAAGCACAGCTCCTATGCAGCATGAATTAATTCTGTTCAAGTCACTTTGCTTATTTCTACCTCTTTACACTCTCTTAGCGTTTTAATTAATCCATTGACATTTAAGCACCAACTCTGCATTTAAACCACAGCTTCAGATGAATTTTGGGAGTCAATGTCTTGAGTAACCTTGAAAGTGAAGGCCAAGGGCCATGTGAGACACCTGATGAGCAGTCCTAGTGAACCATCTTAGAAAACTGCACAATTTTATGAGTCAACATACCATTTCTTCATCCACAGAGACTGTAAAATCCCTTCAAAGATGAATGGTAGACCAAACATGTGGTAGAGGCTTCAGGAAAGTGATTATCTTTGGTAAACTGTACTTCCAATATGCTTCCTTTAATACATCAGTTGCTTTGTTTAGGAGATTATAAGTTCAATAAAAAATACAAGGATAAATTACCATAAAGATAGCATAAATATTTAAGAAGTTACAACATAGTTTTGTGGCATGAGGTAATGTATATCATATTAATAATTAGGAGCAATATTTAAGAATATTGTTTTCAGCTAGAAGCACCAGTTTAAGTTTAACATGTAACATAACAAAGAGAGAGTCCATTATTTCAACTTTACAGTTGATTAAAATCACCCATATGTGATGTAACTGTACCTCTTCTACACAGACAAAATGGCAGTTGTTGATAAGTATCCATTAAGTTTTAAATTTTGCAGAGAATATGATTTCTTGAGATTAGTGAACATATCTTCTCCATCTCAAGTTAATACCCTAGTACAATTCAGCAGAGAGTGTGATTTCACAGCATCTCTCTCTGCATATTACACTCGGTCCTGAGATGAGTATTGCATCTGGATAAATGATGCATTACTGGAATGATAAAATACTATGAACTATTAGCTTATCTTGACAGAGTAAAGAAGAGTTTCTTGTAATAGTTAAGGAGAAATAAGCAAAATAGTTCGTTGTCATTTTACCAAATAGATAGAACTGTCTTTTTTTTAAGGCAATAGCTTCCCTCTTTTTCCAAATAGCAAGTTGATTACATGATTTTGCAAACACTAAACAGAACTGAAAATCAAAAGTTTCTTCTGGGAGGACTTACATAAAAGATTTCAGCTTGTTGAAGCAGGGAAAAATGTTTCATTTGGAAAGAGTTCAACAAGAAACTGTGGCCAAACTGAGGCTTTCAGAAAATTGTTTTTCAGTTGTGTGACCCATCTGCTCCCACATGACAACTATGTGACTGTGTTGCATTACCTATTATGCACTGTAATCTGACTAATCCCTCACGATATATCATCGGGTGGTTGTATCCATTATGCCTCCCACCAAATGTCCTGGCAGATGGGAGGGGTCATGTGGAAGCTGAACTACAATTTCCACAAAGCACCACAGCAATGCAGGAATTTTTTGTGTTGGACAAAGAAAAAAGGTAATGTTTCCCATAGGGGACATAAAAAAAAAAAAAAATCCTTTTGAAATGTTTTGATTTTTCCAAAGTGAAAGAGCTGGACCATCTCAGGCTCACGTTTTCAGTTTCAGGACAATAAGTTTGCAGAAAGCAAACTCTGTACGTGTTTTAATTAACTTAATCAAAGAACAGCATCTTTATTAAAAATGGTTCAAAGGCTAAAAAATCCTAGTTCTAGAGTAGAATTCACCTCCTAAGACTCAATCTACACTTGTTTTAAAATTGTTTAAGTTGAAAAGGTTCGAAAGACCAGGAGGAATTACTCTAGCCTAAAACAGATCAATATCGTTTCCCCATCAGTATGAATTAATTTGGCCCCATCAATTCTGGCCAGTCCAGACACTTTGGAACTACGTTATTCTGAAGCAGTCCTAAATTGCAGTGTATTTGAACAGTTTCAGCAGTATAGATTTTGGCCCAGTACGGATGTAGATTAAAGGTTTTGTGATGAGGTAAAAGCCCAAAGCTGTGCTCAATATAGAAAGTTGTCCTTAAAAGTGCATTATCTATCTCTGTAGTGTGAAAAAATGAATGAAAGAAACATTATTTTTCACATCCTCAGGAAGGTGTGAGAGTCATTGCAACAGTTTCCAACCACCAGAAATGGTCCACTAGCTTCACACAAAGATTTTGCTGCAATGCATCCAGTTGATTTTTTAGAACTCTTAGGAAGGTAGAGTCTTCCTTTCCTGCCCAGCATCTCCACACACCTGTCAGGGTTCCGCAGCAGGTCTGGATCAGAGTCTGGGTCAAGGGGTACTGGTCCACAACCATGCCACAGGGCTGGTGTAAGCACTCCTGATGATATGCAGCTTCCCAGGGTTGGAGAAGCAGCCCTTGCCACCAGCCTCCCCATGATGGTTGTTCCCATTCAAAGAGCCTCCGCCTGGGGAGTGAGACATGCTCAGGCACTGACACTGAACCCTACTTCCCGGACACCTTCACTGTTCACTAGAAGCTTCATCCAAGCCAGAATATTTGGCAATATGGTTGCACTGTGCTTAGCTGCACTATCACAGCTCACATCAGGGATGATGTGTATTACTGCAAGCCACAAAGCTGGGGACACACCACCTTGAATTTTGGTTATTTTATTTCATTTCTGAATATAGTAAGAAGCCATGTAATTTTCTGCAGGAAGTTATGGAAGACTGACTTGGTCAATACAGCTGTTTTTTGGTTTGCTAAGACTGACCTGATGCTGTCTGGGGACTAGAAACTTAATTAGAATGATTACACACAGCACTAGCCTGCCAGAAGCAGATCCTGAAGTTGTTGTGGAAAAAAAAGCAGACTACGCCTTCTTGGAAGCAGTTCAGAACAGCAGAGCAATACACTGGATAATTGTGTCTATCGATCATGTGCATGAAGTGTGGGGAGAGATTTTCTCCTGTAGGAATGAGAGAGCACTAAATGCATTAAAATCAACGATGCTGGGACTTGTTTCTTCCTTCTATGTCACAACAGCTTTCCAAGACTTTTTTACAACAGGGTTTCAGCTGGCTGCCTCTAGAGCCAGCAGAAAACTTCCAGTTGGCTTTAATGTGGGTTAAATCAGAGCAAAGGAAACATTGCAGCACTGTCAGGAGCCACATGATCATGATCTATACACAACTGCACCAGACCATCACTCTATTTTCCCAAAGCAGGAATGAGAGATGTCAGAAGTAATTATCTTGCACTGTGTTAATCACCTATCTAGAGGGCATTAGTACTGCACAGGTAATCCTTCTTGTCTGTGTCTGTCTGGACACAGTCAAGCAGAACTGCTGTCTATCCTTTAAACCCTTAGGCACTCTTGGCTTTAGAAGTAAGCAGGCACACAGTTCTGCACCAAAACTATGGATCAAGGCAGAATCATCAGTTAACTGTTCGCAAACTTTATCAGTTGCTTTTTCTGTTCCTTTCTGTACACAAAGACTTCTTACACTAAATTAGGTCCTCCAAACACATAAATGGGGAAACATAAGGACTGTTTAGCTGCTAGGGTTCCTGTAAGATTTCTAAACCAACTAGAACTCCTTATTGAAAAGTAAGGAAAGAGCAGAGGCTTATAATTTTCTTGTGAAGTGTCATCATTTTTACTCATACAAAAGCAGAAAGGATGTAGATTTAAGTTCCTCTTATTTACTGAAGTAAGCAGACCTAGGTTTACCAAAAGGCAGATCAACATGGTTTTTAATCCTTATCTCCTATCTTAGTTCCTTTAATGTAATTCTATGATGCAATGAAATGTCTGTTGTGGGTGCATAAACATTTTATGCAAGACTCCCTTTCTCATTAATGCACATGAGTGTCTTCTTTCCAAAAAGATGAGGAAGATTCTGCAGTGTTACGGAGCAGCAGAGCGTGTGTGCATGTTCCTGAGCATGTGTGTGAACATCTGTTCCACCACACAGCCCTTCCTGTAGAGCACAACACATTGTGTAGTGGTGGGCCAGATTTCCATTCATGTTGAGGCTACACCTGACTTTGTACTAAGGAACTTAGAGATTAATAAATTAATGTTTCCATTTCAATGACAGTGTAGTACCAGTAGGATCTAACCAAAGACTTCTTCCCTGTTGCAAAGTGTTTGTTTGGAACAAGATACATAGAAAGGGTTAATGGAGAATATAAAGTGCGTTGTGTCAAGATAGAACACTACAAATAAAATGTTCCTAAAATAACTGTTTCTTAAGCTATCATTTTTAACATAAGACATTGGGACAGACACAAAGGCTTGAGGGAAAGCCAAGACCATTTGAAACAGTGCTGCAGTTGTTTCATGCTTAATGACGGGGATGAAGGATAGCAGAGAGACACCTCCATGACAAGCAAACACACAAATGAGTGTGCAAGCTCTTCTACTGGTTAAAGGCGATTGAAGTTTTTCACCTGGAGCCTTTTTTGAGTGCAAAGACAACAAATGTAGTTAAAGCATTTCGGTAACTCCAAAATTAAACCTTTCAAATTTACTTCAGTTTTAGTTTTATTTAATGGCACTGAAATTTTTAAAAAGAGATTGAATGAAACATGTCGCTCCAGAAACAAAACACATGTATTTTTTTCACCTGTTCAGATTCATGACAATCTTTGAAAAATCCCTGGACTTGACAGAGAATATTTTTCATGGTTTTGGTACTGCACATTAGTCCCAAGTCATAGCACAAACTGAGTGGAAGACATGCAATAGTAAAAGACATCACTGAACAAGCAGAAAGGCCAATTATCCAGGTCCTTAGTGAGAAAACTACACATTTTGAGTGCAAAGTGTGCCAGTGCAGCATCATAAAGTACCACTCAAAGACACTCAGGGTAGTTGTGAATCGAGCACAAATTCTGCCTGGGGCAAGTGGAGCAGGGATGGGTAAGAAGAGATGGCTCTGAGCTGTTATGACAATACAGCTCCTGATCCCCAAACTAGTCCATTCAGAGCTATCTTGGACTCTGCAATGTACAGAAACCCACGGCAGACCGAGGATGACACGAGGGGAAGGCCAATGGAGAATGAGGGAGGTCCGTCAAAGACATTCAAAGGCAGACGTGATGTGATGAGAAGGCAGGCAAGGAGGAGTGCCACAGCATCACCAAGAGCCCGTGCCCAGGGATCTCTGTGTGGGTGGGACTTCAGGAGGCATCAGGGAGCACAGCCAGAGCTGAGCAAGACCCCAACAACCACTTTGCCTGAGGAGAGAAAAAGAGAAAGAAGATGCCTCTTTCGGTGTGAAGAAAGCTGCAGGGGTTGAGGTATAGCTCCAGGGGCTACAAGTCAAGCTAAAAGTAAGGCTACAAGCAAAGCAGAAGATAGCATCAAGATATCATTAATGTCATGAACCTCGGTGGCAAAGAAATGGTGGTGAAATCAGTAGTGGCAAAGGAAGAGGTAAGAGGAAAAAGTGAAAGCATGAGATCTTTGTGCAGATGGTATGACCCATCAGCATCCTCAGTCCAGTGTCAGGGAACCTGTACTGTCTTAATAGTCAAAAGCCAGAGGAAACATAAGCTGTTCACAGTAATCTGGGCAGGAACATGCACACAGTATTCTCCTAATAGGTGCTCACCAGTTAATCCTGCAATTTATTACAGGGCCCACAAAACAGTGAAAAGATGCTAGATATCTGAGTGTAAAAAAAAAAAAAACCTCTTGAAATCTTTGTGAGAAACTCCCCATCTTAAAAATACATGCATTTCCATGCCCTTCTTTACGCTAAAACAGTAGTGATAATATCAAGAGACTTAACTTCCCGTGAAAATAAACATAAAATTAGTCTTAGTATTTATAGCCCATAACAAAGGGAGTAACAAAATAGACACATGATCTTGCAAGGACTGTTGAGTGTTCAGGTGTTCTTGGCAGGCTCAGAAATCCACATACAAGTGCGTGATGCTCATACATGCATGTTGCCCCAGTAATGAGTTAAACAGAATTATTGTGAAGGGCTGGAGACTTGCCACGTTGAATATTGAAAAACTGAAAAGGTGTATTTTCTCAAAGTTTGTATTTGCATATTTTCAAACTTAGGTAAATGTGTATGCCAGTGAGTATGTGTATGCCAGTGAGTATGTGTATGGATTTGAGATCACTGTCTGCAGTAGGAGACTGACAGGTTGCTGAATTGGAAAATACATGTTTCTTTGTCCTCTTTCCAGCTTTTCACGTCATTCTTCCTTTAATAATCTCCTTCCATCAAAATTCTGACAGAAAATTTTCCAAATATTTCAGTCCAAAATATCTTCACAGCAGTATTTTGTACAGCTCTAGCCAAAATGCACATTTCCCAATTAAATTTTATACCTTTAAATCCCTGGCCAGTCATCTAACCACGAAGGAGTTAACTCCAAACCTATTTCTGCTTCTTAATTCCATTTCGGAGAAAATGTTAATCCTTTAATTATATAGCATATTCAACTGACAAAATGACTTTCCTATTGTTGAAAAGCTCCTTGTTGTACTGAAGGCTTTTGATAAAACATGGCCATGGGGGAAATAGACAGATTTGCTATTGAGATTACTTTTTTATATAAAAATCCAAGAGAACATGCAATCCTCTTTAAGGGGACTATTATGTAGCCACAGTGGTTTCCCACTATGCAAAGCTAACTTCCTCTCTTCCTGGAACTGTAAAGCCTCATAGTAAGAAAGCTCTGCTCTCAGAACTACAACGGGGAATTTTCAATTACACACAAGGAATTTAGCTTTTTGTCCCTTATACACCTCTTAAAAAATTACGTTCTCCCCCCCGGCTGTAAGGCTACAAGAGGGCTTCCAATAGAGGAATGCACCCTTCTGAGGACAGACAGCAGGGAAGCATGTGACAGACAGCATTGCATGTAACTTGCTGAAATCCTGATTTCATAACAGTGCATCTAAGACAATGATGGCAAGCAGTAAAAAACAGATCACGTGCAGCACAAAGCAATGGTGAAAATTTCCTATTACCACACTGGGGTTTCAGGAATACTTAGCTGAAGTCACTCAGCACTTTTCCATTTATTACAAAAAGCTACAGATGAGAACAACTGGCTGTATGGAATACCCTCTTCAGCAGAAACTGAAGGTACCTGCCCATCATTTCTTAATCCTGTATTCAGGGTAATCAGATCAGATCTCTCCTATCCCAGGATCTTACGGAGTCTTGCTTGGTAATGTTGTCCAACCACTCAAGCTTTATCATCCTGTTAAAACTAAGAGCCCAGATCTGGGTGAAACAACACAAAAATGGAAAGCACATTAAATATTTATTTGCAACCAGCCAGTTCTATGACTTTCCTACTGTGCATGAACAGATAGTCAGTTTCCAGTCTATGAGCTCTCATCATCTGTTCTAACCAGAGGAAAATTTATTAAATTTATTAAAAATTAGCACTGCATTAAGCTCCTACTGTCTAATCTTATTACATAGGGTTGATTGTGTTTCACACATAAGCTAAGAGGTTAGGACATTAATCTACTGTAAATGAAATGCTCCTATGAAATGTGATAGAAGACATGGTAAAGAACTTGCTTTACTGCAATCAGCTGACTTGTATTGCATGCTATGCTTGTTAATGAAGACTAAGTTACAGATCATACTATCTGTGCTTTAAAATTGCTATCCATGCTCTTGGAGTTTTCCTTCAAAATTTACAAACCTACCCCTCAGAATATTAACAATGTCATTAAAAATAATTTTAATTGTAACATCTTTGTTTTATTTGTAAGTTCATGACCTATCAGAGGGACATGTCTTGACCAATGACAGAAATGGAGAATGAATAAAGGTGACAGGACAGACTAAGCTGCATGTGGTTTGGGGCTTGGTTTCTGGCGCACAAATGTCATATCACTATTGAGTTATGTATCAAACCTGGTATTGCATTAGGTCTGAATTAATTAGTTACACACAGATGTGTATTGTGCAAACACAAGTATTACTTTCCCCTCTGACTCAAAAGCAGCATCTTTTATTTCTTGCTTTTTTGATTGAATAGGTGATTGCCTCATGGGTAAGGACTGGAGGTAAAATGAGAAGGATCATTAGCATTCAGTTCTTTGCAGACTTGAGAACAACTTAAAAACTGGGATTAGCTCACCTAGATGTTTCTTGGGACAGTGGTGCTGGGAGGCTAGAATAATGCTGGCAAAGCTCTTTGAGCTCTTTGGATTGATGATCACTCTGCAGGTGCATAATACTACTATTGATCTCCTCTGAAATTATTTTAATAACTACAAATCTCACTTTGAAGAATAATAGGATTTAAATGGAAGGTGCAATGAAAATAACATCATTTGCTAACTAAAGAGAGCAAGTTATATTTATCATTCTAAAGTTTCTGGTGATGATTTTCTCATCAGGAAGATTTTGTGCTATCAATATGTAGCTGTGGTAGCCTGTGTCACCATTAAAAACCCCAGTTCCTTCATACTTGTAAATGGTGCAGCCAGAGGTATACTGGACATGATTCAGGTTGAATGAGGTCACAGAAAAAATAGAAACTAGAATAGTACTGCTTGTTCTTAAAACCAAAAATTCCCCATGTGGATGTTAGCTACGGCCCCAAGAAATGGGCCAAAAATGAATATCCAAATGTCATGGCAGTACATTGCATAAATTGGTCCACATCAAACATCCAGAGCCAGAGCCACAGCCACAGCCCTTTTGAGGTCCTCTTCATCATGCTCAGGGGACAAAAGAGAACTTAAAGCTGATAACCAAAGGGATCTTTTCAGCAGAAAAATAAAGCAGATAAATGGAGTTCCTCAACAGCACATAGCTTTTCATCATCTGCTTTCTATTTCCTGCAAGGGCAGGGAGTTGTTGTTGAAGAAGATTGAGCTCAGGTTGAGACCAAGTGCAGAACACCCAGGGAAGAGAACTCCTTGGGATGCAGAACAGACACAGAAGAAAATGACCCCATGTGAGTGGGGGGTTTGTGTCAGCCCCTGCCCAGCTAAGCATTAATGGAGGTATAAAGGCAGCTTTACCGGTCTTTCTGGTCACAGTGGCCAGAACAGACCACATCAATACACAGTACAGTCACACATTTCAACACTCTCCAAACGCGCTCAAGCCCATTTGAAGGACATGTTCTGATACTCATCAGTAACATGAATTGGGATAAAGGGAAATAAAGAGTTTACAGCCAGGGGAAAAAATCCAATCTTTTGACTTGTGCCTTAAAATCAAATCCTCTAAATCTCATACCAACATTTCTTTAGAACACCAGTGCAGCAGACGCCCTGATTCCAACTGCTTTATGCATTGCTCATTACCTCTGACTGCTACAGGCTGACTTTATTGCTTTGAAAACATGTAAGCCTTGTCTTACTACATAGGTAAGCAGACCCTGGACAGCATTACCTAGGGTGAAGGGAAGGGAATGGCTTAGTGGCTAACCATAGCGTGAAACTGAGAGTCTGCGGGTACAGAGCAAACAAGCTCCGTGGTCAGGGACCATCAGTCAGATTGCCTCTGGACAAGCAACTCTTAAAACATAATCCCTGTCTCAGAATAACCATCACTTATACTTTTATGAGTTCATAAACTCCTGCGGCTGGGGAGCTGCTGTGAGCAGTGCAGCCAGCAGCGTTGGCAGCAGCAGCACCCCAGCAGCGGGGCGTGGGCTTCCTGCCACCTAGAGGAATCCCAGCAGGGTCCTGATGGTCACAAAACCCCTTGTGCCAGGATTTCTGCTCAGAGCCCACCCACCCCATTTATTCCCTGTCAAGGGCAGTGAAAGGCAGCTGGTTCATAGAGCGGTCGCTTCTGCCACCACCAGCCCCAGACTCCCTGCAGACATGACATGAGCCACCAAGCAGAAGATTTCCAGGCACCAAAGAATTTCTAACCTCAACAGCGGTGCCAGGAAATAGACCCTAATCCCAGGCAATTAAATTTACAAGAAATACACAAGCCCATGAGGGGACATTTAAGTGTGGCCAGCAGGTTCATGTGGAGACTCATTCATGCTCCTCACCACCCACAGCCCTGGAGCGATCTGCAATGCAAAAGGAGCTGTATAACTTTTAAATCAGGATGCCAGGCTGAACACACCTTCTCTTCTCCTGTGCTACACCACACTAAATCATTGTTCACAACAAGGAATTAAAACAGGGCTGGTTACACAAGGCAACTAGACAAATTTCTAGGGAGGAGCCCAAATCATGGTTCATGTTTGGCAACAGTGATGCAAGAAGCTGGATAGAGGATCTGGGGGCATATTTCCCAATAGTTAATAGCGCCATTCACTCCAGTACCTACACAATATTTCTCTGACATGCACCCAGATCTACATGCAAATTGACCATGGTGGAACATGTGTTGAGGCCACCTCCCTCTTAGCTAGAAGGTGATGACAAGAAGGATTTAAATCCATGCATCACTGCTTGCAGAAAGGGTGTGCTCATCAGCCATTATAATGGCCATCTGTAATTCGTTGCTACATGTAATTGAAATACCAGCCGAGCCCTGGCATGTCAAGTGCAGGGGTGTTTCATAAAACCATTTACATTAGACAAGACCTTTAAGATCATCGAGTCCAACCATTAACCCTAGTCTACCAAGTCCACCACTAAGCCACACCCCCAAGCACCACATCTATATGGCTTTTAAACACATCCAGGGATGGTGACTCAACCACCTCCCTGGGCAGCATGTTCCAAAGCCTGGAAACCCTTTCAATGAAAAAATGTTTCCTAACGTCCAGTCTAAACTTCCTCTGGTGCAGCTTGAGGCCATTCCCTCTTGTTCTATCAATAGTTACTTGAGAGAAGAAACCAGCACCTACCTCTCTATAATGTCCTTTAAGGTAGTTGTAGAGAGCGAGAAGGTCTACCCTCAGCCTCCTTTTCTTCAGAGCAGATAGCCTCATTTCCCTCAGATACTCCTCATAAGACTTGTTCTCCAGACCCTTCACGAGCTTAGTTGCTCTTCTCTGGACCCCCTCCAGCACCATGGTGTCTTTCTTGTATTGAGGTGCCCAAAACTGTTTCAAATGAGATAACCAGGTTGCAGCTGGCAGTGGGCACTGATGTTGGAAGCCAGAGTGGGAAGTGGGTGGTGTTTGACCATGTGGACTGTGACAGGACACAAATAGGCCCAAAACAGAGAGAAGGGACTCATAGAGGCAGTGGGGATGTGGAGCTAATGCTGTGCAGGTATGGAAACTGGCCATAAGGATGTAGGGATACCA